>JAKCPI010023655.1:0-15682 GCA_023213315.1 Euborellia annulipes | reverse complement strand
ATGTAGGAAGGGAAAATGACCAATAATTTTTTGGGTTGATCCTTAAAAGGACCTTTGTTTTAATTATGTACATAGACATTACTTTTGTTAATAAGAATATTAGCCCTGATAAGGACTGTTTAAAAATATTGCTTTTGCTAATAATTAATTGTAACTATCACTTTTGCTAATAATAAAGCACAACACCTTTTGCTAATAATTAAATTGGCCATTTGGGTCAAAGGGAATAAATGAGATAATGAGAGAGGGCGACGCCACGAACCTGACACGGAACGCCGCTAGGGCGCTCCGGGAGATGTTGCTCCAACGACGACATATGGCAAAAGAGGGAGAGACTCCGAGCCGTCGACCTTTTATAGCCTCGGTTCAAAGCGGAGACGGAGAGGGGCGGAGCCCCTCTGAGAGCATCAAAGAGCGGACATGCCAGTTAGGTCTCTTTAAAAGAGCCCCAACCTGATCCGGACGGCAGTGCAAACCACAGCGATCGCCAGACGGGTGTCCATGTGTCCAAGCATTCACAAGTCGACGACAGAGGTCACTAGACGAGTACCCCTGTATCTGAAGACGACGACGGTGGAATCAGGCTGATTCCACATTACGACGGAATAATCGGCGAACAGACGGTTCTCCATTATTCAAAGACGACTACAAGCCCAGAGGGACAGAGGGTCCGCCACTATCCAGGGAAATTGCCGAAGAAGACACCGCCATCAGTTAAGTGCGCGTCGCGTTTTCTCTCGCAATCTCATTATTCCCACGCAAGTACAATTATAGTGCCGCTTCATTTATGTAAATATAGTTGCTGTGCCGTTTTATTAACTTTTTATAAACTTCTAATTTGAATTAATTATTCATCAGTGTAAATAGACCTTTCTTTTTATTTTATTAATTTTTATATGTAAATAAACTTTATTTTACATTTATTAATAAACCAACATTTAGAATTGTAAATATATTTTTCGCATTTTATTTTACAATTCCCTACAAAATTTGGGGGCTCGTCCGGGATATGAATTTTTAATTCGGGAATAGACGTTACCTCGCGCCGAGATTCGATCAAATTGCCGGGAATGATGAAACAAAAGTGACTATTTGGAGTGAAACTCAAAAAGAAAAATAATTGCGTCCGTGTGTGTAAATTGACTGACCGTTGACGAACAATAGTGTTTTTAAGACTTAAAGGTCATTGACCAAAAAAGCCAAGAGTGCCTTTGTGTGCGTGCACAAAGGACGAAAACTGTGAAAGTGCTTTGTGTGTGCATTTGCTCGTGGACCTGTTTGACTTTAAAATTTATTCCTTTTTAAAATATGGCGATTAAGAAAAAATTTAGAAGAATGACTCTCGGGGAAATTCCCCAGGTGGCTAAAAGAATCGATAGGGCAAACTTTCGGATTATCAAGAAATTTTATTATCTCCTTTATGAAGAACAGTCAAACAAATACAGCCGATGCCGGGTCAGAAAATTTCAAGAATATGACATACTGGATGGTTCAAGGGAATTTAAAAGGAAGCTAAAATTTATCAAAGCGTTTTTTTCGGAGGAAGACTTGTTCGACATAGTCCTTTTTGTGTTGGGCTACCATCCACAAGACGACGTGGACATTGCCGAGGAACTGCTGGAGAACCTGTGCTGTTTGCGTAACATCCAGGACTGGCACGATTCGCTCGACGACGACGAGGAAGAGGAAAGCGAGGATGCAGAAGACGTCTCATCCCCTGCGGACGATGTTCCCCTATCCCCTGCAGACGGCAACCCGCAAGACGCAGAGCTTTTGCCTAGCTCATTAGGCAACACGAACGACGGCGACGACGAAGGAGATGTGAGTATTCTGCATATCTCCTTAAAACCGAATGACAACGACGACGATGATGATGAAAAAGAGGAGTCCGACGGACAACGAGATGAAGGTGAAAACGTTGAAGAGGCAGACGGCCGACCAGACGTGGAGCTTTCGCCTATCTCGTTTGGTGACTCAGACGACGACGAAGATAGAGAGGATGTAAATGAAAATGAACATGAAACAAGAGAAGATGAAAGACGAAATTTAACAAGCGATGAAAATGAATTCGAATTTATCTATGACGATTTAGATGAGGAAAAAATAGAAGTGAATGACGATGAAAACGAATATCAAGACGAAATTAATCAAGAAGACGAGATTACCAGTGAGGTCAAGACAGATTGCTGTATATACAATATAGTCGAGGAGAAAAGAAATGACGAAAGTAAAATGAAGAAAAAATGCTGAAATTAAAGAAACGAAGAAAGAAGACGAGAAGAGTGAAGAAAAGAAGTCATTCAAATGTATATATGTCGATTTAGATGAAGAAGGTAGAACAGTGAATTTCGACGAAAATAAAATTCAAGATAAAATTAATCTGAAAGACGAAAGATTGATGAAAGAAGATGAAAATTTAAAAGAAAAGAAAATCAGAGTCAAGAAAAGAAGAGACGTCGCTCTTGACTCCAAGAGCCAGGCGTCAAAGGCCTCAACGAAGACGCGAGAGGCGGGGCTGTGTAATGATTTGTTTCAGGTACATCAACCTCTTCGAGCCCGCGAGTGGACCCAGAGAAGGGAGGTCCATAGGAAGGCGTCCATTGATGAGTCGAAGGAGGACGATGGAGGGAAACAACAGAGTAGCGACTGGAACCCATGGGAGCGTCCCATTCATCGCAAAACAAGGCGGATGAAGGATGACGTGCGCCTTACAGGATCGGCAACCCGGAGTACACCCGGTGGCCGGGGCGTCCACACTTCAGGATGGCCGAGTTGTAGGAAGGGAAAATGACCAATAATTTTTTGGGTTGATCCTTAAAAGGACCTTTGTTTTAATTATGTACATAGACATTACTTTTGTTAATAAGAATATTAGCCCTGATAAGGACTGTTTAAAAATATTGCTTTTGCTAATAATTAATTGTAACTATCACTTTTGCTAATAATAAAGCACAACACCTTTTGCTAATAATTAAATTGGCCATTTGGGTCAAAGGGAATAAATGAGATAATGAGAGAGGGCGACGCCACGAACCTGACACGGAACGCCGCTAGGGCGCTCCGGGAGATGTTGCTCCAACGACGACATATGGCAAAAGAGGGAGAGACTCCGAGCCGTCGACCTTTTATAGCCTCGGTTCAAAGCGGAGACGGAGAGGGGCGGAGCCCCTCTGAGAGCATCAAAGAGCGGACATGCCAGTTAGGTCTCTTTAAAAGAGCCCCAACCTGATCCGGACGGCAGTGCAAACCACAGCGATCGCCAGACGGGTGTCCATGTGTCCAAGCATTCACAAGTCGACGACAGAGGTCACTAGACGAGTACCCCTGTATCTGAAGACGACGACGGTGGAATCAGGCTGATTCCACATTACGACGGAATAATCGGCGAACAGACGGTTCTCCATTATTCAAAGACGACTACAAGCCCAGAGGGACAGAGGGTCCGCCACTATCCAGGGAAATTGCCGAAGAAGACACCGCCATCAGTTAAGTGCGCGTCGCGTTTTCTCTCGCAATCTCATTATTCCCACGCAAGTACAATTATAGTGCCGCTTCATTTATGTAAATATAGTTGCTGTGCCGTTTTATTAACTTTTTATAAACTTCTAATTTGAATTAATTATTCATCAGTGTAAATAGACCTTTCTTTTTATTTTATTAATTTTTATATGTAAATAAACTTTATTTTACATTTATTAATAAACCAACATTTAGAATTGTAAATATATTTTTCGCATTTTATTTTACAATTCCCTACAATAATGATATCGAAAAAAGGATTATTTCAACGAATCCTTCTGTTGTTTGTTGAAGGGTAAACGTATCTCTCGTATTTTGTTCTTTTTTAATCAATGACTGTTGGCACATTTAAAGGGCTGTTTAATTTTATCTCTGGATTGGAGGTCTTATCTTTAGGGACCCACCTGTTCCCGTTTGTATTGCGACCACGGAGCCAATTCGTGCTTGGTCGAGTGTCTTGGGAAAGAACGAGCACCCCCTTCCCCCTCCCCCCACCCTCTTACCTCCTCTTTGAGAAATTGAATTTGTTATTTGAAATCTGGTTACAAAATTCCAAGAAAGAACAATGGAATTCAATTATCTTTAGTAATTAAACTTGTACTTATTTATATTACTAATGAAAATTAGAAGAAAAAAAAGAGTTAAATTAAAGCCAATTACTGATTTAGAATAGAAATAAGGTAGTTTGGTGATTATTGAGAACAGAATGTATTCTTTGGAGGTATTGACACAGCCAATAAAATTCGTGTTGTGAATTTGTTCCAAGATAGTAAATATAAATTTATTTTTCTTAAATAGGGTAATTAGAATAATAGAAATTATTACAGAAAAATCGGGACCATAATTCGGTTAAATATACTTTATTATAAAACATCATTTTAAGTTTGTTATTTATATTTTTTTTTTTTATTTTAAGTTTGGAAAGGGAGGGCAGCTGCCTCCTCCTTGCCCCTCCCCCCTGGATACGCCCTTGTCATGAAGCCCGTGGTCGATTCCGTGTAGAATGACATATCTAAACGATCACACAATAAAGAATTGTATAAAAATCACTTCAGTTATTGGAACGAAGTTCTTTAACGCGGCTTACGCAGAGTGAATTGGGAGAAAATGTAACGTAACAAAAACGCGTTCCTAACAAGAATGCGTTCCCAGCGCCCGAGAGACGGCGGAGGAAGGCGAGATTAGCCGAAATCGTGGCGAGGCCACGCCCTTCTTCTCCTCTTTTTTCCTTCTATCTACCGTAGGCCTTCGGCGGGCTTTCCGTCTATTTAAATAATATTCACATTAAATTATATATTCTGAGTTAAAGAAAAGGCGTGAGGAACTTCGTTCCTGCCGGGGATTCTACGACCTTGCTTTTTTTCAGTTATTCAGTTATATTTTATGATATTACTATCAGGGAAATATTGTTTTTTCTTAAAAAAACACTCACGCTTTTTCTCATTCACAACTCGCACACACATTCGCACAGTCTTTTCGGCAATCAGGCCATATAAAACTTTTGATTATATATGTATCCAGGTGCAGGCGTTCTTATTTAAGCCATTTTGTATCCAAATGGCTTAAATAAAGTCATCAGACTGCCTGGGATCCAAGCCCGCGGCCCTTGGTATACAAGACCTGCACACTAACCCTTACCCGAGGGTTGGGCAGATTTAAAGTGATTTATCAAAATGATAATAATTGTTAAAAGTAAATAGTCCTTGGCTGAATGTAATTTGTTCCGTAAATAATTACCAGTTTATACAGTATATTAATTTATCCACTCGATAATAATAAGGCCCGGTGGACACTCTGCATCACCACACCATAAGTGAAGCGAATCTTGAAATATATAACGGTTTCAATTACACAGTGCACACACAACAAACATAAAATTAATGATAAATAGAATCTTCAGTTTATTGTTTGGAAAATTGAAGAAAAAAATAAAGTTACGAAAGCAAAAAAAAATCCCTCCGCAAAGGAAATTTTTTTTTTTAAGTCTGCGTTATCTTAGTTAAAGTATATATAGGGCTAATATATAATTTACGATACAAATTACCAGGAACATTCATTCAAGCAAAAGGTGAATAAACACCACCGGCTTCAGCTAGGTAAGCAATTTGTACTTTCTCTTAGCTCTATATATGTAAATATTACCAAAGGTAAGAGAAAATTGTGTGCGTGATGTTTCACACCAGATTTTTTTTCTTTTTCATTTTGGCATTTGTTCCAAAATCTTATAGATTTTTTAGGGATTCTTCTAGGCAATTCAGGTCGAATTCAATTATTTGATTGTTTATTCCTGGAGGGAAGACAGGTATTATTAGTAATTTGGATTGTATTCCATATATTCGTTTGAGATATGTTTTTGATATGTATGGTAGCCTAGCCATTTTTTTATGAATGGATGCATAATATAAATTAAAAATAAATCCTGGTGGTTAGATCAAAAAAGTATAATCCGAATTAGCACATTCATTCCCGTTAATTATTTTGTGAAATAAAGTTTATATAAAATTTAAATATTGAATAGTAATAACTCTTTTTACTTTTTATTAAATATATGATTTTATTTAATTTTTCCTTCTCTAAACTGTCTTTTTTTTACTTTATTTCATTGAAGACTAAAAACAAGAAAAGTTAGTTGAATGTCATAAAATAAAATACATATATCCATAAAAAAAAACTAGTAAAAAGGTTAATTCTCCTCTTTTTAATAATAAAAAAAAAAATCTTTAATGAAACTTATTAAAACTAATATTTTTGTTTATACCGTAAATAAAAAAGAAATTTAATGAATATAATGAACTGCAGATATTAAAAAATTGAAAAAACTAATAAAGTATTATCAAAAATGTTAAAATGTGAATGAATAAATAAAAAGTTTATATTTTTGAAATGGCAATCGCAATAATTATAATAATTTATATTTTATTGATACAAAAAAAATTGATGAAATTTTTAAAAATGTTATATACAAGTCCTCTTGACTGGAGTACTTATTATTTATTAGTTAATAAATAATGAAGCAAACTTATATTATAAATTATCTACAATTTGATGAAAAAAAAAATTATCATTAGGCTGGTTTCATACGGGGCTGATTCGAGGTGATTCCACTAGTTTACTCAACTACTGGTAGTTGACTGGGAATTGAGTGTCATCGGAAGATTTGTGTAATCAACTTCTCTCCCCGCCAGAGTCAGATCGACAAATCGCTCTATATCAAAATATTTTTCTATGGAATCCGCTAGGCAATTAGTTGACTAGTGTGAAAGACCTAATTGGTTGCACCCCCGTTACATTTGCCCGGTCAATTAGTGGAATCAACTACGTAGTTGCCTCGAATCCGCCCCGTGTGAAACCAGTCTTTCTATTCCAATTCAGTACCTTCTTGAGGATTTGTTTACATTCATAGAATACACATCATACGAAAAGGATACATAAATATTTTTCTATACATTTCCTATGGGAGAAATCGTAACTTTAGGAATTAATAATTCAAAAAGTTAAAGGAATTTCGGGATGAAAATAATTTTCCTGTAATCCCTTGAAGGGCCTCTTTAAGCATAAAAAAATTTCGGTTCAAAATTCCAACGGGAAGTTACCCAAATTGAGCCTGACAGACAGACGGACATTAGCGAATTATATATATAGATTCTGGAAGTGGAGAAAATGCTTAGAAACATTTTTTATAAACGGTTTATTTTTTTTTTTAATCAAATAGGAATTGAATCGTTTATTTCAGAAACCACCTAAGTGCGCTTTTTTCAACTTTCGGAAAACTAAAGAAAACTGTTTTGCAGCTCAAGTATAGGTCTAGTCTCCTTCAAATATTTTTTTACCAAATCAAAAACATGCTATTGGGATAATCTAAAAGATGTATTTACCTTTAAATTGTACAGTAGCACCAAAAACACATGATTTGAAATTTTGTCGCTTAGGTGGTTTCTGAAATAAACGATTCAATTATGAACATAATTCCTTTTTCTTTTCTATAAGTACCGGCTTATACCAAACGACGCGGGTTCGGGCCCCAGGCAGTCAGATGATTTTATTTAAAGCATTTGGAAACCAAATGGCTTAAATAGAAATGAATGGACCCCCAATAGATATAGAGTATCGTTTAAAGCCTAATTTGCCAAAAAGACTGAATGAATGTGTGTGTGAATGTGAGTGTGAATGAGAAAAAAGTGTGAAAGAGTTTTTATAAAAAAAAAGTACCGGTTAAAAAATTGTATTATTTGAATTAAAAAAAAAATAATAACTTTATTTTTTTCATCTATCTTGGATGTTTCCGTAAACACTCAGAAGTCTAATTTACAATCAAAAGAGTAGGGTTCAAAAAAAAAAAAAACGGATTTAAAAGTTTTGTCTCTTGTTAAAATAAAACAATTTAAATTTTATTTAGTATTAAGACAAAAAAAGCCCAGATGTTTGATTTAGTAATTTTATACAATTCGATTTCAAATTACTTTCAATTTGATTTGTTTTATTAATTTTTTTTTTTTTTACGTAACAAATTTTTTATGAAATTAATTTAATCAACTTTTCATAAAGTTCTATATAGAAGAAACAATTTTTTAAAAGAATCTTTATTACTTTCGGTAATCGAAAGTTGTGATTGGTGCCTGTCACACCAGATTTTTTTGTGTAGATATATATTTAGTTTCCGCCGATATATTAGAATTCAAGATATAAAAGGGCCCTCCGGCTTGGCGTAGTTGGTAGCGTGCCTACCTCCTATACCGAACGTCTCGAGTTTGGTATCCAAATGGCTTAAATAGAAATGCCTGGAACCCCAATAGATATTATCTCATATATAACGGTTATCGCCAAGTCTTATATGGCCTGAATTGCCGAAAAGACTTGTGTGAATGTGTGTTTGAGTGTGAATGAGAAAAAAGTGTGAGTGTTTAAAAAAAAAAGATATAAAATTGATAAACATATTTTTTTTTAACACTCACACTTTTTTCCACTCACACTCACATGCATACAGTCTTTTCGGCAACTTAAGCCATATAAGACTTTTATGATAACCGTTGTCAATATATATATCTATTGAGGGTCCAGGCATTCTTATTTAAGATTCAGGACCGGATCTTGGGGGGGGGGGGGGCAGTGGGTGCATGTGCCATGGGCGGCAGATATCAGGGGCGGCAATTAAAGAAATACTTACTAAAAAAAAGTAAATTGATATGAATTTTGTATAGAAAACTTTAAGGAAGGGACGGCAAATTAAATTTTGCCCCCCCTCCTAAAAATCTTCTAGTTCCGGTCCTGAAGATAAACATAGAGAAATAATTATATTTTGTTCCCATGGCAACCATTTCTCTTATCTTCCTATGAAGTACAAGAGTAAAAGTGAGCTTCAAACAATTTTGAGGGCAAAACGAGAATATGCAATTTAAAGAGCATCTAAAAAATATTTGATTTTTGAATTTTAATAAAAATCGTTAGAGTTTGAGAAAATCTTCGGAAAAAGTTCGAAAAAAAGCTGAAAAAGTTCATAAAAGTAGTAGTACTTTTTGGTCGATTTAGATTAAAAGCTTATTTTCACGCTGCAAGGGGATGTTTATGTTGATAGCTATCGACTTCAATGCAATGGCAAATGCTAACTGACAATTGTGAGTGAAATCGTAGCAATTGGCAGTAATTGATGCCGACCGGGATCAATCATCCAATTCCAATAAATCGCTACAATGTCCTGTTAAGCCCAACGATAAATCGAAACAATTCTATCTTTACGATAAATCAAAACAAAGGTATCGCTTCGATAAATCGAAACAATTCTATCGTTACGATAAATCGAAACAATTCTATCGTTAGGATAAATTGTTAGCATTTATCGTAGCGTGTAAATCTGTCATACAGTACTTTTTCTTGATGAATAGCAGGAAGAAGAAAGAAAAACAGCTAGTATTTATTTCATTTATTTAATACCCATTAGACTGACGTTTCGGTCTCGGTCGAGACCATCTTCAGATCTCATGGACTGTCAATATGAGATAAATATATGAATTATATAATTGAGTCTGATATTTATCTCATATTAACAGCCCATAAGCTCTGAAGATGGTCTCGACCGAGACCGAAACGTCAGCCTAATGGATATTAAATAAATGAAATAAATACTAGCTGCTTTTTTCTTCATCCTAGTACTCATCAACAACTTTTATCCAGCTATAAATCTACTTTTCTCGACAGTAGGCCTACATTTTTTTATTTTGTATACAAGCTCTAACTCCTCTAATAAACTCCAATTTTTACTTTCTCTTACCCTATAGATGAAATATATAGAGAGAAAGTATTGTTATTATTACACTTTTTCAGCTACAGAGGTCATTTAAGCCTATAAAAGTTTAAAAATGTGATTTTTTTATTTAATTTAAGGTCTTTTTCGGCAACGGAGGCCATTGACCCTGTCTCTATTTATTTCAATTGGATTTAAAAATATGATTTAAAATAATTCAGAATCGATGGCATTCAGGTGTTTTATGATTCCTCGGGCCAACCTATCCTGAAATTGTTTGTTGGCTATTTTTCTACTCTCCCACTAGATTTCATTTTAATTCACTCTAGAAAGATGTACTAAATAAAATTATACAGTGTCTTTTTCGGCAAGGAAATATCTACAAGATAATTATCAAATTAAATTTTTATAATTCATTTATTTTTTTCTCTTAATATTTGAATTTTTTGTAGAATTTGGATAACAAAAGTCAGATTATTTTTCTCTATAAATAACAGAATCACAATACAGTATTTGTATTGGTAGTGTAGAGACAGAAAGTCATCAATATTTTGAAAATGAAATTATTTATATTGAAAACCGGAAATGTTTAATTAAATTTTTTTTTTTTGACATTTCTCCTTTAAAATAAATAAATAATAAAGCAAAACAAAACTCACAAATGCTTCTATAATTTACAATCCTTTCCATAAAAACCACCAGAATAAACAGGAAAGCATTTCAATTACATATTTCAAAATTCATTTGACGTTATTGAAGGATAAATAAAAAAAAAAATATCTTTTACTTAAATTTGTGTTCTGGAATTAAAAAAAAAAAGGCAATGCAGAACATATACTCTTGCATTTAGGGTCGATACATTTGCATTATTATGCATTGGGTTTGTTTCGACAAACAAATCATGGAATAGAGTGGGGTTAAATTGATTAACGTAATCCGTAGAACGGCTTGTGACCGCCATATTGAATATTAAAAACCGCACCCCTTGTCTTTATTTTATATCCAGATATAGGGAGGTATTATATCCGGTATATGAAGTTCCAACATTTTTTTAAATAGAATCAAGTTTTATTTTTATATAAATCTATTGTAATATAAATGTTTTTTTACTTTCTCTTACCTATGTATATATGTAATATATATATAGAGAGAAAGTATTGGATTCATGTCAAAAATTCGATGTCGAGATTTTGATGGATCTTCACGTTTTGAGGTCCCCTGAATCCAAAAAAGTGGTTTTCGCGACATGGTCTGTCTGTCTGTCTGTGTGTCTGTGTGTGTGTCTGTGTGTGTGTCTGTGTGTCTGTGAACAAAATATCTCAAGAACGAAAAGAGCTAGGAGGTTGAAATTGTATATTTAAGTTAGGCACCCCCATGGGACGTGACACGAAGCTTTTGAACAAAATCGACCAAAAAGTACTAGCACTTTACTGATTCACTTTTTCAGTTTTTTTTCGATTTTCTCAAAATTTGCTCCAACGATTTTTTTTAAAATTCAAAAATCAATTATTTTTTAGATTCTCTATAAAATGTATATTCTCATTTTGTGATTGAAATCTTCTGAAGACCACTTTACTCTTGTACTCCATAGAAAAGATAGGAGAAATGGTTGCCATGGTATCAAAATATAAACATTTTGCCATACTTAAAAATTTTACATCTTGAATTCAATTGTACCCTACTGTCGGAAACTAAATACATGTCGACACAAAAAATCTGGTGTGACAAGCACAGTACACAACTTTCGATTACCGAAGGTAAGAGAAAGTTGTGTGCTGTGCGCCAGTCACACCAGATTTTTAGAGATAATTTCTTAGAGAAAGTGTTATTATTTGAATATTACTAGATGATTTCTATGCAAAAAACCATAAAATACGAAAATAAACTTAATAAAAGAACCAGGGTATTTTATTTTTATAAAATTTTTAGTAAATTAATTCATTGAAAAAGGGCCGGAACTAGGAGGTTTGTTAGGAGGACAAAATTTAATTTGCCCCCCCCTTACTAATTTTATAATATGCTGCCCCCTCCCTTCCCCGAGCTGTCACTGTAACTTGTAAGCCAAATTGATTATAAAGTTTTAATCTTTCTTTAAATTTGAGTATAAAATTTGCTCGCCTCTAAAATTTTGCCGCCCTAGGCCCTGACATCACGGGATTAACCCTAACCCTATTTCCACCACTCCACGAAATGGAATCCAAAATTATTTTTTCTTTTTTTTTAATTAAAAAAAATGCGCGTTTAAATGAAAATTATCGAATGTTTCCGCACGTATCTTTTATCTTAAAACTCATTTGTATATAGAGAAAGTATTAAAAAAAATTAGAGGTCGTGATCTCGACGTTTTAGATTTTCCAGAGTCCAAAAAAAAAAATCATTTTTGAAATTATGTCTGGGTATGTTTGTATACTTAGGGGCTCACATCTTCCGAGTTCATCGACCAAGAGTTGCTCGGGATAAGGCTATTCTACTTTCTTTTGCTATTATTTTCTCTACCCAGACATGTCTAGGCGTCTTGTATGTTTTCTCGCTCCCATCTGATTCTAATAGTCGTTATTTTCATTGAAGAAAAATGTTTTTTTTTCTTATTGAATTTTTCTGCAGAAAAAAATAAGATTTATTATTTACAATTAGTAATTCTTAGTGACCTCAAGCAATCAGAATGTGGAACGTCCCCGGGTAGTCATCGGTACTATGTATTGTAAATTATTTAAATAAAATTCTAACCCATAAATGGCCTCAGTAACCGAAAAAGGTTTTAAAAAAAATTAGTAATTCTTGTACGAATATTCAATCAAAAGGATATCTATCAACTTCAAATATTGTTCTCTCTACTTGTCTGTTTCTTTTTTTTTTTTTTTTTTTTTAATTAACCACATGCAAAAAAATCCTGTAGATAAAAAATAACTTTAAACAAATATTTTATATTTTCTTTTGATATTTATATTATTACACATATAAGGACTTTATATACAAAAACAGACATTTTATTTTACCAAAGTATTTTTTTCGAAATCATGTTTCGCCCGATTTATGTTCGGTCTCAGATGATTTTTATATAATATTTTCCGATCGGTTTTTATTTCTTATCTAAAATATTCCTATAAAAATCAATGTTTGTCTGTGGAGCAAAAGTTTCACTTTTGGAACAGCTGTTTGGCCCAGTTCGATCCTTTTTCTGATTTTTCGCACAACGGATTTTAAGTTTTGTCGTTGCATAAAATATTATGTGGCCCTTTTGAGGGGGGGGGTGAATGGCCCTCGGCCTGTGTTTAACTAAAGCCGTCGTAGAAGGGCATAAAAAGAAAACGTCAAATACGATCGAGGCTTCAATTTTTCACTAGGAAATCCATTATACTACAGGTTTTTTTTTCTTATTTAAAAAATTTAAAATTTTATAGTATTCTATCTAATAATTATTTGATTGGTTTCAACATTTGATTTTCAATGGTTCATTTCCGGAAAATTATATTGAATTTCCATTATTAATTTAAATAATTGAAGACATGAAATAAATTAAGTTCTAACAAGGGGAGAGTACGGCCTTCACCTCACCGATTTGAACTAAATTTTTTTATGTGTAGTAAATTTTTTTATTTAAATTTAAATTTATGTGTAAAAAATTCTTTTAATGCGAGAGAATGCGCTTCTCAAAGGTTCGTCTAAAAAAAATGTTAAAGATGTCTTAAGTTATTGCGAACCACAAAGGCTAACTTGGTAGCCTACTTCTATTCTGTGATGTTCCACAAATTTAAAGGAAAATTGAATGTTTTCTGTCAAAGATATAATATAAGCAAATATTTAATATTATTCGAGAAATATATTAGGTACTATTAATTGAATATATAAATAAATTTACAATATTTTTTTGTTAACATATTAGCATTAACAAACAAAAATAAAGTTTTTTATTTTTCCAAATGAATTTATTTCCTAATATTTCGAAGGCACAAAGGCTCTTCTTCTTCAGGGGAAGCTCATTTTACACTTTTCAAACATTACAATAACAGTCAAGGGTTTTTTTGCATCAAGAAAGTCATTGACTTCGATAACTCTAGTGAGCATACTGAATGCCGCCGGTTCTGACGAAGCCCCTCCTCAAACTAGGACCTCTCTTTGGAATATAAAAGGTTGGATGAAAGGAAATGACTGGATGGAACTAGACATGGGATTTGAACGCAGGAGTTAGAGATAATATTGTGATTTCTCCGGGTGCCGGTATATGGATGGTGGCTACGTCCAGAGGCCGGTTGGGCCTGGTGAATATGTGTGCACAAAGACACCTTTGGTAACTAATCGGGGAGTTTGGTAGGAATTTCAAATTTTATTACCGGTATCAGTTTATTTACCCAATGTGTTTTCGTGTATGAAGACACACAATTCAAACCTCTGACCATAGATAGCCATTTACCGGCACTCCGTGAAATTACATCATTTCCTACCACTAACTCCTCCTCCTGCTTTCGTTTCTAGTTATTTCTGGTTCCACCTGGTTCCTTTTATCCAACCTCTTCTATGCTAGGGAGGGTTTGAGGAGAGACTCCCTGAGCACCGGCGGGTAGCCTATTCTATTCGGAGAATGTATCATTGAGAATTAGGACTCTTCCACAGGAAGGATGTCTCAGCAACTCTCCCGCTTCCTAGAGTTGGGGTTGTTGGGTGGTTTCCTATTAACAAGGTTGATCAAACAATATTCATTTATTTAGACTACTACTTTAATTTGAATATATATTAGTTTAAAATTTTTGTTGGAAAAAATTCCAATCTGCTAATATCATTGGATTCAAAAGGGAAAAGTCGACAGACTTTAGGATTAAATCTCATTACTGTTATCCAATATGAATTGAAGACAAAGCGGATTTCCCTTTCCCCCATTATTTAAATCTGAAACCATTGATAAACTGTTCATAATAAACTTTTTCTTTTGCTAATTTGAAAAATTTAAAGACTTATATGCATTTAAGAGCTAAAAAGGTATCTACTTTTTTATTTTTTTTTATCGAAAATCTTTATTTTCCTGCCCCATTTGCGCCATTCATTGAGCTTGGCGAGCAAGAACAAAAACGTATTGGTCCAAATTATATTTCGAAATCGATTTCTTCTTTGTTCGTTCTGGAAAAATTTTCCACTTTAAAAGGTTAATATTGCATCAAGTTTCATCTCTAGTGAGATTAAAAAAAAGAGATTTTATTCTTATTCCATTGCAAACAAAAGACTTGTTTCATTTTGTTGCTTATTTTAATTAAGTGAAGCTGTCTTAATTAACGAAACGTAGTAGAAGGGAGAGAAAAAAAAAATACCTGTCATAAAGAGAAACAATGTGAAATTCAAGAATAGGTTCTGATACTACTATACCCTTTCCTTTCGACTTGTGACATTTTTTTTCAATTTAATTAAATACATATCACCCAATTTCGGGTTGAGCATTTCAAAGAGAGAGAAGACATATAATGAAATATAATTTTATTTTTATTATAAAATAACTCTGTCTTCTAATTAACTTATTCATTTATGGTACTATTTTGGATTCATTTAATTAAAAATTAAAGAGAGATTTCTGGTTTATGCCTAGAGTTTGCAGAAGTAGTTACTAGATCCGGAGGGGAGCAAATGTGAATCGTATAGTATGTAAATAAATAGAGATGTATGGGATGGAGTTAGTCAAGGAAAATAACAAAACAAATACGGATAGCTTTAATCAAATATTTGTTCTGAAAGATTGTTTGTTTTTTTTTGTCTTCTCCTAGCCCACCAAACCTTACCAATGATGATTTGGTCGTGCCAGGAAGAAATCCCTTCGGTAATCGATAGTTGTGTTCTGTGCTTGTCACACCAGATTTCTGTGTGTCGACATATATTTAGTTTCCATCGATATATTAGAATCTTGGAGATATAACGGTTAATATTTATATATTGTTACCATGG
>JAKCPI010023654.1:0-16741 GCA_023213315.1 Euborellia annulipes | reverse complement strand
TAAAGCAAAAAAATCTTTAAAATAGGTTCAAAAATATCCATGAGTTAAAGAAACATTAAAATTTTTACAGAAAGGTATCTATTTAGCAAAAGTTTCTTCCTAAGGTGTGAGGCTTATTGAATAACCAAGCTACTTTCCAAAGTCGAAATATAAATATGGATATACAGTATTAAGATAGGTATAAAAAATTATTTTATAATTATAGGAAATTGAAAGCATAACTAAGAAACTAACGAAATGAAAATTAAATTTTTTTGAGGGATAATTATAAAGACACGCCATTATGAATTAATAAAAAAAATATTTGCAAAAAAAAAATTAATTTAATAAGTTGCGTGAATTCATTAAATATTTAACAGACGTGGAGAGAAAAAAAAACGGGAGAACAAAATGTAAAAGTATTATTCATTCATGTTGGTGAACGATAGTTCTTATAGTTCGTTTAAAAAGGGGATCGGCAAACTATTAGCTGCTTTGATCTGACCCGAAGATAAAATCAGATAGGCGATTATACTAAAATATTCTGATTTATCTCCATTTTTTGGGACACTATAAATAGACCTTTTCTAAAATCAAATAAATTATATCAAATCAAAATAGAGGGAAAATTGATCGGATATCAGATAAAGTCGCTCCTTGTAAGTGAGGAAAATATTAAATAATTTTGATCCAAAAAATATGCCGTGGTCTAAAAAATTTGGAGACTTCTGCTTTTTTATTTTTCTGAATGCAATGCTTTATAGACTGCAGTTTAATGGGTGGAAAAACGAATTAATTTAAATTATGATAATCCATTGTTTCACATAAATTTGGTCTCAACTCGAGTAGAAATTTAGAATCCTATTTTTATCCCCCTGAACAGGTCCGATTTAGAGTAATATAAGTCGACCTAGCTCCGACGATGAATCCTGAGATCTAATAGGCCCTAACTTATATTACCATTATATCCGACTTTGGTCCCTGAACTTGTAAAAATGGAAATTTGTACCATTTTGGGTTCAAAGTTGGTCCTAATTTAACATGCAATAGATCTACTTTGAACCAAGTCCAACAATAGGAGGCTCAATGTCGGACTTAAATTTCGACCCGGGGAGACGAGAAGCAATAAAAAAAAAATTGGGCAGAGGCGTACCGAGGCAGTTGGGGGCCTGGGGCGGCACTAGAAGAGGGAGCCTTATATTGAATTTTTTTTTTTTTTGTGGGGGGTGGTCATCTCAAAGGGAAATTTTAATTAAATTTTGTTTTTACTTGGGCCCTGAGGGCCTCTCAAAGGGAAATTTTTATTAAATGTTGTTTTCACTTGAGCCCTGAGGGCCCCGGGGCCTCTCAAAGGGAAATTTTCATTAAATTTTGTTTTTACTTGAGCACTGAGGGCCCCGGGGCCTCTCAAAGGGAAATTTTCATTAAATTTTGTTTTTACTTGAGCCCTGAGGGCCCCGGGGCCTCTCAAAGGGAAATTTTCATTAAATTTTTTTTTTATAAATATATGGGGGGCCTATGCCGGCTCGGGGCCTGGGGCGGACCGCCCCCCTCGCCCCCCTCGGTACGCCACTGAAATTGGGGTTTGTTTCTTCTCACTGGGACAAGGACGAGTAAACAATTGGTCAAAAGGAAGGTTATTTGTCTATAAATAAAATTTTTTAATTTATAATAAGCCTGATTTGACCATCTTTGAATTTTTTTTTTTTATATTAAATAAAAAAAAAATGTTGCATAAGCAAATTTATTTTTTATAGTGGTGGATTTATTTTTATATTTCCGGGTTGAAATTAAAATAAACTAAGTATTGCGAAAATTTGATAATATCTTACATCCTTGGTTACCCTTTCAAAAAACTTTTGGACAGACATCTGTTAATTCCTTTATATATAAAACCAGAATAGATCAAGAAATTTTTTTTTTTTTAGTATAAAAATACGTGGAGTAAGTAATTTAACTTTTAATTTGGTTTATTAATTAAAATTTGTTTTAAAAACTTAATTGAAGTAATTATAAAGAATATTTTTTTTTTAGAATTGAATATAAAAAAAATACTTTTAATTAATTAAGGTGTAATTATTGAAATTTGCAAAGAACAAAAATTGAAGTTCATCAGGTTAGTAATTAAATAGTTCTGACAGGATTCAATAAAAGAGACAATATTTTATCCAAACAGCCGGCTATTAAAGTTACAACGATTGCAGGAGTAGATGGGTCAAGTACAATAATCGTTTGTCTTTTGTTTGTTTGTATTTTATAACAAGTTATTAATTGCTTTTAAATGTTCATAAATAGATAGTATACAATTTGACAACAGCAGGGAAGAATATTTCTTTTAGAATCAATAAAATAGGAATCTATAATCAAAAAATTTTATAAACCTGATTTGTTTTGTGAAATGTATAAAAAAAACCATAGGGTTTTTACCTAATAAATAAATGTTTATTAAGATATTATTTAGATTAAATAGACTTCATGCATTAACTTGTTAATAATCATGTAGATTTCCTTACCCTATTCATTTTCGAATTGACGTTAGCTTCTTTTCCCTCCAATCAATTAAGACAAAACATTTCTTGAACTATAGCCTACTATCAACTGTGTATTCAATTTAATATGAATAAATAAAATAAAATAAACAAATGAAATTCACTCGCGAGTGACATTACACACAACGTTAGATGTCAACTAACCAATCTGAAGCTAGCAACCAGCAACCAACAAGCAACAGAGAGTTCTATTCTCGCGCGAATATTTTAAATCATGTCAAATTATAAACCTAAGCTTAATGTAATTAATTTGTTAATGAATAAATAAATAAGCTACAAAAGATGGCGCTAGTTGTTTTAATTTGAATTTTTATTTCAATAGGCTCTTCCAGGAAATAAATAATAATTTTCATTATTTCAATTTTCAAAAAATTTTTATCATAAAAAAATTCCAAGGTGCTATTTCTGTGAATAAAAAAAAAAGTTAATGTCAATAATTTTATAGCACCCTATTTTTTTTTTTTTTTTTTTATTTTGAATCATAGAAATTAATTTAATTATATTTAAGTATAGTGAGGGATTGGAATGAAAATTTCCACTGGTGCCAAGGTATGTATAGGCCATATTATTATGACAATTTAATAGTGAATTTTTTTTAGCCAGAAGAGAAGAAGAGAGGTGAGCATGGGAGAGAGAGGGGAAGAGAGGAGCAGCCAGGAAGTGACGTCATTGCTGCCAATCGTTCACTCGTGAAATGGTGGCAACCACCCGATTTCAAGAAAAAGAACCCCGCCCTGTGTCTGCTTGTATTCTCTGCTCGGGTCCGCTCCTTTTTTTTTTCATTATGCTGGTCTGACGTGGCTATCTGATTACGTCATGCATTGGGGAATGTATGAGGGTTGGAAATGGATATGACAATTCAAAGTATTCAAGTTGGGTAATATAATTTATTTAAATTAAAATAATAAGATTTTTGATTATAATAAAATAATTTTGATAATTTTTAAGAGTAAATTTAATATTTACTTTAGTCGCAAATGTCAAAGGTTTCAATTTTGCGCTTCCCCTACTGCTACTTGTCGAGGTTTGGAGGTATATTTCAATTGTAATATATCTGAGTTTCGAGAGAACATATTAATTAATATACCCTATCGAAACAATATTTATTATTGGATGTGTGAGTCTTAAAATTAAGTTATAAGACGAAATATGCCCTTGGGCTTGGTGTAGTTGGTAGCGTGCTGAGCTTCTAGACCAAGGGTCGCGGGTTCGGATCCCAGGAAATACGATAATTTTATTTAAGCCATTTGGATACCAAATGCAGTGGCGTAATGTAATGTACACCCCCGCAAACCCTGCGTTGCTGGGGGGGAGCAGGCCGGGCGGACTTTCATTCAAGGCCATGAAAAAATGATAAAAAAAATTATATATTCTTTTTCCTTTTATAATATATCATTTTTCCGTTTTTACCTGAGCCCCGAGGGGCCCGGGCCATCTCTAAGACAAAACTTTTAATAAAAAAATGCTTAAATATTAATATATTTCATTTTTTTATTACGTTTATTTATAATAAAAATTAATTTCGCTCCCGAGTCTTGGTGTAGTGGTTAGCATGCTGGCCATTTGTACTAAGGTTCGCGGGTTCACATCACGTTCCATGCCACAAAATTGAATTGGCTACCAATCTATTTAAATAAATAGGGACGGGGTCTAATAGGCCATAGATACCGAAAAAGACCTTAAATGAAAAAAAAAATTAATTTCAAATTTAATTATTCATTATTTGAACAATTTAATCAGCGATGTAACGAATCCCTAAGAGCGAGAAGGGCAAAGCTAAACTTGTGGCGCCTTTAATTTATTCTTTCGTGAGTTTGGGCGCCCCTGAACTCTTTATTACCTTTCCCCAAATAACTAGGCTACTGCTTTTAATAGAATATCGGCCTATATTTGAAAAATTTTATTTATTTTACAAATTCCTCCAATTTTATCGAATTATTAAAGACCTTAAGAAGTGTATATTTATATGACTCATTCAGCCAATTGTAAGGAATCTAAAACAAAAGACAAATTTTGTTCTGTTTAATTTATTCTAATTGCCTATTATATAATGTAAATGTTTTCTTATGAGAGAGAAATAAATTCCTCTTGTTTTCGAATGATCATCATTGAATTAACATTTTATGTCAATTTCCGGATTTTATGGCCGGTGTCCATAAAAAGTCCCGGCATATTGACCGAGTTTTATGATCTGAATGTCTACTACAAACAAAGTCCTCCTCTCACTGGCTTTTAATTGCTTAAGAAACAAACGGGAAGCGCGTAAATTTATAGCTTTTTAATTTATTTTCGAAACGTGAATAAGGAAATGTTTTTTTTTTCTTGCTTTCTTACCGGCATCTAACCTTAATTGTTTTAGTTTAATGGTTTTCTATATGGTCACCCATCCGATCCGACAAGATCATCGTCATATATTTCTTTGACTTTTATTTTATTCAATAAATTATTTAATCATCAACTAGAGAAAATTTTTAAATTAGAAATTTGCTCGCATTATGAGTAGGGGTGTTCGATTCGAAAATAATGATTATTAGATTCGGACAGACGAATAATCGATTATTGGAACCGGAATTTAGTAAAATTTTCAATATTTCCCTCTTACGGAAATCATTTGACCTTTTTTTAGTATACGAGTCTCATCCCATATTTTAAAACTGATTTTTGGCCGATAAATAATCGATTAATCGATTTTTTTAAATAATCGATTATTATATTTGATAAATTAGAAATCGAAATTAGATTAGAATCGATTATTTTGCATAGCCCTAATCGTGAGTCAGAGCAGTGACAGAAGAGGTAGATGAATTGAATTAAAACCCCCTTGAAAATTATCAACCCCCCCCCCCCACCTCCTAATGATAACAAATGAAATTTAAAATAATTTTTCTCATTTAAAGTAATGATAGAAAAAGAAAAGCTCCCATAAAAAAAGGAAACAAGTTGCAAATAGATAAGCTTGCTCTATACAAGGTGTGAAAAATGAATAAAAAGCAACATGTTGATCTTGTTAGTCATTTAAATGTTTACATTTTTATAGATCTCATAAAAATATTTAATGAGAAATAAAAATCCCATTTGAGATAAGTGAAAAATTAAAATAAAAAACAAAAAAAGTAAAGAAGATAAAAAAGTAAGAATGAAAGATCAAAAAATTCATAGCCTTGTGACTTAATAAGAGAAAACCTTGACCATCTTAAGGGCCTATTAAGCGTTTTAGTCTCTCACTCACTTCACTCTCTTATAAGATGGTGACCTTGCAGCTTGCAAAAAACTAAATGCGAAAAATAATTGCAAGACTCACTCATTCTCTTTCTGCATTTAAAGGTTTAAAAGTTTAACATTCTTTGATATTAACTTATCGAAAAATGAAGGAATTGAGCTACGAGGTTGAAATTTTCTATTTAAGTTAGGCACCCTCCGAACTCGTGTAAATAAGCTTTTAAACAAAATCCCCCAGAGTACTAGTACTTTACTGATGTACTTTTTCAGTTTTTTTCGACTTTCTCAAAATTTACTACAACGATTTTGTTTAAAATCCATAATTCACCTATTTTTTAGATGCTCTTTAAAATGTATATTCTCATTTTGCCGTTGAAATCTTTCTGGAAATTTTGAATTAATTGACTTTTTTACTTTTTACTTATGAATTGGAAGTGGTCAAGTTTGAAATTAATTTGCAATGGGAAACTGAATATATCAAGACACAAAAAATCTGGTGTGACCAGCAGGGCGCACAACTTTCTCTTACCGAAGGGTAAGAAAAAGTTGAGTGTTGTGCGTCAGTCACACCAGAATTTTTTTATTCAATTGAATATTCAAATAAGCTTACAAATCAACTACAATAAAATACTATTAATAAAAAAAAAATATTAATGGTAAATAATAACTGTGAAGATTTGTATAATGCAGCCAGTGGAGAAGAAACGATAATAACGTCCACTGACCGAATTTTTAAATTTTTTTTGACTGACCCCACACCACGGGATTGACAGACAAAAAAAAAACAGTCTATTATTAAAATCTAATCATCTTTATTATATTTATGAAATTTTTATGTAAGAGATCAATAATCAAAATTCAATTCGTGAAGAATATTTTTTTTTTTTAATAATAATTTATAATAAATAAATAAATAAACGAAATCAGATTAGAAACGGATGATTTCAGAAAGAAGAGAGAGAGGTCAGTAGAAAAAGCAAAATGGTTCTCTCGTGGGTTGCAAGTAGACAGGCAAGGCCGTTTGCTTGTTACTTAAGTTGAAGGGGAGAGGGGGGAGGGGGGAGGTATCCTATCCCAAGCCCCACCATTAACACCACCATCTTAAACAATTCACATAACCAACGAAATGAAGTATTCTAATAAATTAAGTTGACATTTATTACTTATAAATGAGAATCCAGTATTATAAATTGCGAACTAACCGACTTATTATGTGTGCTTATGTGAATGTACCCTGGTCTTAAATCCCACATATTTACTAAACAAAAGTGAAAAATTAGTTTGTAAATTTATTCCGACAAATTGTTAGAGAAATAATTTTATTTGTTATTTTATTATTAAAAAGTACGGGATTATTATGATGTAGTCCGGTCAAACAAAATGAATAAATAGCTAAATATTTTTGGAGATCTATATATTTGAATAAGATATTAGTATTAAAAATACCTCGATTCGGAATTTAACTGAGTCATAGATATATTTAACACCGGAAAGGCTGGAGATCTTGGGTTTGATTCCCGCTGGCCATGGAGCATTTGGCCTCGTCAACAAAGAACACTCGCACTCTTGTGAAATAATAGCTATTATTGTTTATTAAAAATTTATTTAAATTTGGATAACAAATAAATTAATATATCTGGACCCCCAATATATTTTCTAATTAATATTAAGTATTGTATAAAGTCTAAATGTCAAAGAATGCCCAAAAGACATTAAAAAATTCATTACCCAGTCATGGTTTAAGATGATTAATAAATTTAGGGTCTTAATGTTTCGCAATAATTTTTTTTTTTTAATTTTCGTTATCTTCAGTAGACTAGGACAGGAATCGGCAACCTAGAGAGCCATAAATAATTTTACCAAGAGCCTCATCAGATCTTTATAAAGAGACTAAATAAAATTATTATACTGTACTTATAAAAATTTATACTTATAAAAATTAAAATACTGTATGTTCAATAGACAAAAAATTGTGTGTTTGAATGAAAAGGCGGCAGTCTTATATAATTACGTACTTTATTATTTTAATATCTATTAAATATAGTCTATTAGGTTAGGTTAGGTTGAAGTGGCCGTTCCCAGAGAGGGAACACACTTAGGCCAATTAGGCCCTTTGTGATACCACGGTGGGGGTATCCCCCTACCTACCCTAAGAGGAGACTTCGGCAGGATGGTTGAATTATTTGCGGCAAGCTGGATCCGAACCCGAGTCGTGTTGAGACTTCGGACTCCGTAATCCTAAGCTTAGCCGGCTTAGCCATTGCCTCCTCAATATAGTCTATTAATAATAATATAAATATATATTAATCTTATAAATCAATTCAATTTCAAACCCAACACTTTTAAAATTATTTGTACTTTTAATAAATGAAATTTCATTTGTTTAAAAAAAACTTAAAATAAGAGGGCATGAAGAGTTGGGGGAATAAATATCCAGGAATTATTTTAGTGTTTTTTTTTAATTTCATTTTCTAAAAAGAGTTTAATTATTTTATGGCTTTTGAAAGGTCTAAAAATAACACAGCCTCTCTGTTTACTCGGCATCGACAATGCTTAGAGGGGAGGTGCAGGCGCATTTCCCCTCTTTGCGCCAATTTCTTAAGGCTTAATAAAATATCATTAAAATATTAAAAACTGAATATTGAATTGCCTATAACTCCCAAACTACTCGCCCAATTTTAATGGGATTTTTTTTAATAAACTCCGAATTTCATAGAGAAAATATTAATATTCATGTATTTGAAAATCCTTTAAATCTTTAATAATAAAAAATCTATTCAACATATAAGATAGGAGCAATTGCATTCCATGTTCAGAAAAATTTAGGGAATACGTAGCGATTATAAATTCCAAGATAGGAGGTGCCCACGGGGCTTGGAGTAGTTGGTAGCGTGTCTACCTTCTATACCGAACGTCGCGGGTTCGGACCCCAGGCAGTCCTATGATTTTATTTAAGGCATTTGGATACCAAATGGCTTAAATAAGAATGCCCCAATATGTATAATAATCAATAACGGATATCGTTTAAAGTCTTAAATGGCCTAAATTGCCGAAAAGACTGTGTGAATGTGAGTGTGAATGAGAAAAAAGTGTGAATGTTTAAAAAAAAAAAAAAAAAAGATAGGAGCCATAGAAAAAAAAATCTGGTGTGACTGTCGCACAGCACACAACTTTCTATTCGAAAGTTGTACCCATCGACGAATTTTTGTCATGAATTCAATACTGGTACTTTATATATATAAGCTTATGAATATTAACATACACATATAAGTAAGAGAAAGTAAAAATTGTCTTGGGATTTTTAACTCTAACTGGGTTCGGAACTTCTGCGGACCAACCTTAAATCTCTCATTAAATTAAGACAGTATATTAAAAAAAAAAAAAAAATACTGTATTTTCATTAAATTTTTCCCCGGGCTTAACTCGAAAAAAAAGATTATATTTTCTTAAAAAACTTTTTTATTCACTACATCCAGGCTATTTGGATTTTGGGTAGTAGGGGGTATAAAAAAGGATTATTTTGATTATACATCAAATATTATGATTAAAAAAGTTTAAATATTTTACTAATCAAAACGAATGTTTATAAAAAAAATCTGGTGTGACTGGCGCACAGCACACAACTTTCTCTTACCTTCGGTAATCGAAAGTTGTGTTCTGTGCTTGTCACACCAGATTTTTTGTGTCGACATACATTTAGTTCCCGACAGTACGGAACATATGAATTCAGATGTAAAATTTATAAGTATGGGAAAATATTTATATTTTGTTACCATGGCAACCATTTCTCCTATCTTCCCTATGAAATACAAGAGTAAAGTGGTCTTCAGAAGATTTCAATTGCAAAATGAGAATATACATTTGAAAGAGCATCTAAAAAATAATTGATTTTTGAATTTTAAAAAAAATCGTTGGAGCAAATTTTGAGAAAATCGAAAAAAACTGAAAAAGTACATCAGTAAAGTACTAGTACTCTTTGGCCGATTTTGATTAAAAGCTTATTTTTCCGGTCCCGGGGGGTGTTTAACTTAAATATAAAATTTCAACCTCGTAGCTCAATTCCTTCATGCTTAAAATTGAACACAGACACACACACACACCCCCCACCCACCCACAGACAGACCATGTCGCGAAAACCACTTTTTTGGATTCAGGGGACCTCAAAACGTGAAGATCCATCAAAATCTCGACATCGAATTTTTGACATGAAACCAATACTTTCTCTCTATATATATATTACATATATACATAGGTAAGAGAAAGTATTTTTTTTTTTTTTTTTTTTTAAATAAAACATTCACACTTTTTTCTCATTCACACTTCCAATTACACACACATTCATTCAGTCTTTTCGGCAACTTAGGCCATTTAAGACTTTTGACGATAACCGTTATGAATATATATTATTTAGGGTCCAGGCATTCTTATTTAAGTCATTTGGTATCCAAATGACTTAAATAAAATCATCGGACTGCCTGGGGTCCGAACCCGCGACGTTTGGTATACGAGGTTAGCACGCTAACCTCTACTCCAAGCCCCGAGGGCGTAAGAGAAAGTAAAAAATACTTTTTATTAGAATAACAAATGTTTATTTAAGAAAATTTTATAAAATTCCTATGGTAATTTATTTAAGTCATTGTCTTTGTTTTTTTTTTTTCAGCTGCGGGTTTGAGAAGCCAGCCAGCCAGATGGTGAGCCTCGACGACATCAAATGCAGCTGATTTTATAATTTCCTCTCCCTCTCCCTGCCATTTATATTTAAAACGAAGAGAAAGAGGGCCAGAAGAGAAACAAAAATTTCTCGTTTTGTTTATTAAACCGTTTCTACAGGTAGACTCTTTACTTCGGTTTAAAGCCTAATATTTTTTTCATTTAAGTAATCCTTCAAGAAATTAAAACTGGATTGTGAAATTCATTTGTGTCAATATATTAAAGCCAGTATTTTCTAATTTGTTTTACAGGTAGCCTATATCAACAAAAATAGTCAAGACGATATAAAAAATAAAAAAGATCTAGGAAAGTAATATAATATACCCAGTAAATGGTTAACAGATTTTGGATTTTCTATGAATGAAAAAATATTTTTGCTTTTCTTTCTGTCCGTAGATAATTGATAATTGGTTGGAACTAGAATTGTAAAAAAGATCTCTCATTGTTTCTATAGCTCCGAAGATGGCTTTAAACAAAGCCGAAACGTCAAAAATATATCTTTTAAAGAAAAAAATTTTGGCTGCATATTCTTCTACCTTCTATTCTATGAGAAAATTTCTACCAGCTATAAAAAAAAAACCCTTGGAGCTTGGTTTGAAAAATACAACTTTTTTTCAATCAAAGCTGAAGCCAGTAAATGTATCGTTTAAGAAAACAAATTTGCGAGATAACTTTGTGTTTGATTGGTCAAAAATTGGGTCCTCTGGAGTCGAACTAGGACCTCTACGCTTTCGCTGTGGGCGCACTACCTTTATCCTGGGTCGCCGGAACAAAAGATCTTTTCCCATCCAATTAATAATTAATTTAAAATTAATATCATTATATTTTAAATATAGTAGGGCAGCTGCACCCGCCCAAGTATTTATTTATTTTTAATCTAACAAGGGGACGGCCAAGTGAGTATATCACGGATTCGTTTGAAAAAAATAGAGGTGATACTTTGAGCTTTGTAAGTTAAAGTTATCGAAAGCGGGAAATACTGGTTCGAGTCCAGGGGGAGCTATTTGCTCTATCAAAACATTAACCTATCTTAAGCGATATATTGACTGGTTAAATTATATTCTTAGGATGTTGTATGAAAAAGTATGAAATATCTACAACTATTTCAAATAAACTAGTTAAATGATGAGTTTGTTTGGCAAAGAAACTTTTGACTAATCGATTTTTTGAGAAATTAAAGGAAAAAAGTTGAAGTGACGCCATTGATAGGTAGCCTATTTTATCGCTCAGGATGCCGAACGACTCGTTATATCTTTTAAACGCAATTCTCTCCAAGATTCAGTTAATTTTTTTTTATAAAAACTAATTTTTAAAATTTCAATTTTTTTTTTTTGTTTTTGAAAGTATTTATAAAACTCCAACCCAATTAATTAAACCTATTAGATTATCCTAGAAAACCCATTTTAGAATCAATTAACATAATTCCATTTATAAAATATGATAGTTTGAGAGAAATAAGAAAAAGTGGGAGTTGGCAAAAAAAAAATTCCGTTTCTTGTAAACAGTCAGCTGACGTTGACAGGTCAAAAAGAAACATTCTGCAGGTAGCTGTTGCGCGTGTGTATTTTATATTTATAAGCGGGATTTTTTTATTTATAAGCCTCCTTCGATATCAATCTTAAACCACGGGATTATTGAATCAAAGTGCGTGGAATTATAAACAGCCCTGGAGGGCGCAAGTGAATTAAATTACTCTAATCTTGATATGTTAAATTATATTTTTAGTTTTAGTGGATAATAATAAAAAAAAAAAGAAAAATTACCAATTCAGAGATAAGACAAAAACAACATTCTTAATAATATACTCATTTATATAGTAATACTCAGGTAGAATACGTAAATTTAAAGACACTTAAAATTCTTTTATGGAAAAAATATCTTAATTCAGTATGTTTATTAAGAATGTATAAAAATTTTAAATTAAAAATATTGTATTGTAGCTATTCTAGAGAGAAAAACTTTTCGAGTGGCGTAGCTTAGGTTTCTGTCGCCTGAGGCAGATATCAAATTTGCTACCCCTCTCTACAAAATTTTATTAATATTATAATGATACAATTTTCTAGGAGGGATTTTTTATTTATAAGCTTGCTTCGATAATGAGTTGATAAAAAAATTTCTAACAAGTAAAGTAACCCAAACATGAAATTCCGATTTCATTGAAACTTGGTACAATTAAATAAATGATAAATCTATATATAAATTTGAAAAAAATTTCGACCAATGAATGAACGTTTATTTTTAAAAAAATTTTAAAAATTATTCCTGAAAATCAGTACAATAGTGAAAATCATTAAAAAAGTGTTTCAAATTCCAAGTTAGACTCATATTCAATATTGAATTAAGTGATTTCATCATTTAATTATGCCTAAAATGAATAATTAATATTAGCATTAGGTTTCTATCTAGCATCTCAACAATAGTATTAATGACCATTCAAAACACTTTGTAGCTAAAAATTTATCTTTAAAAATTTTCAAAAACTGTTGCAAAAGTGGACAGACAGATCTATTTTCTTTTATAATATAATTTTGAAATAAAACTAGGTCTCCCGTAAGTGCCTTCTCCTTCTTCAAGCGCCCCCGTTAACCCATAGCCTACACCAAACCCATTAATTTCTGTTATCTGACTATATCCCTTCCTAAACATTATCAAGCTGAAAAGTTTCAAAATCCAACAATCAATTCATTCAACAAACAGCTAAAACACTTTCAAACATCCCAACAATAGCTAAAACCCCTTTCAAAACAACTTGAAATTGAAAATCTACCTGTTTTAAAAATTCAAAAATTAATTTTTTTAAAAAGTTCTGTTATTTTATTGGTCGAATTTTTTCTTGTTTAATGCATATTTATATTAGTTGTATAATTGTACAAAGTTTAATTGAAATCGGAATTTCATGTTTGGATTACTTTACTTGTAAGACAATATTCTCAAATGGATTTTTTTAAATATACGGTCGTAGTACAGTTATCTACTATTTTATTTTATACTTTTATTTTATTACTATTTTGAAACTGTGTCTATGGTTGCACAGCACAACATTGATTAAACAACGTAGTTGAAAATTAAATTTATTACTTTTATTTTTTTTTATTCTTTGAATTATTTAATCTCGGCGTGAAAACGTTTCTCTACAGGTGAATAATCACGAATTTTATTTTTTTATTTAATCAAAATTATATGACTTTTTGAAATAATTTTTAGCAAAATAATAAACAGTAGAAGAGGGGGAAAGCAAGTAATGGTGGAGATGAAAGAAGGGAGGGAGCAAGCAAAGGCCAATTGGCAAGAGAGCAGATGCACAGACAAAACTGACACTTGTGACATGGTACTGCGATGGCTGATAGGGAAGATGTAATCCTGATAGGCCACCTTTCTTTATTTAATTATAATGACAACACACCTATAATAAGATTTTCTCCCTCTCTTTCTACATATGTTAAAGAAAAGCCCTTCTCTATTTATCTCAACTCTCCATCGTGCTAACAGACTTTTTTTATCAGTAATATGTGTCTAAGCATTTTTCAAAGTGTCATCGTTCTAGTAAAGTTGAAATTTGTTAAATATTCTATGGGTGGTAAAAATAAATTTGATTTATAGTTAAGAAAAAAAAATTAACCATTCCAAAAGAATTTCTTTTATTAAACCTAGGCGTAGATAATCATTCCGCATCCGGTAAAACTTAAGAATACGGTATTTAATAAAAAAAAAAAAAATTAAAAGTATTAATATATAATAAATCCAATCAAAGCCATTCATATTAAGTGAATATATTTTATTTTAAACAAAATCCTAGTCAGGTTTCTTGATGGTTCTTATCAGAATATTCTACAAAATTTGTGAAATTTTGTAGTTCACAGACACAAAGGTTAAAAATATATACTTAAACTTATTTCAAATTGATGGTATTCAATGAATTCTAACTCAAAGTGGAATTAATAATAGTTACGCCTATACTTTCTCTATGGGAAATCAGAGATAACACTTTAGAACTTGTCTTATAGTTGAAACTCGAGTCAAAAGTTCAGTTATCGAATCAAACCCCCACAACACGGAATATTTGCAATCTTGCTCAATTTTAACAATATGGGGGAAACATGGATGAAAAATTGAAGCTAAAAAAGAAATATTGCTAGTTTGGAATATTGCCGCCGCAATGTTGTCAAGATTCGCAATGTTTCTGCAACATTGCTGCAATATTTTGTGTTGTGGGGGAAAATTTGAAAAGATTTTGTTAAGTTAAAGAACATTTGCCAAAAAACAAAACTAAATGAAGTTGTTCGTAAAAGAACTTCCTAAAATAATTCTTATCATGGCCCCTGGACCTTGGTGTAGTGGTTAGCGTGCTGGCCATTTGTACCAAGAGTAGCGGGTTCGCATCTCATGCGACAAATTATTTAAATTGGATTGTCTACCATTCTAAAAACGGGGTCTAAATGGCCTTAGATGCCGAAAAAGACCTTAATTTAAAAAAAACAACTTATCATGGTAATTGTTGGCCTAGGCCTATAACTAACTCTCTAAAGATGACTTCTGCCCTCAAGAAGTTCGTTGGAGAAGACTTCATTGAACATATAGATATAAATAGTGCAGAAATTTTCTGCAAAGGAAGAGCAACTTTCTAATTAAAAAAAAAAAACTATAACCAAATAAAATCTATAACAGGGAATTATAAATTACAACAAAAGATCAAATAAAATATAAATAGAAAAATAATATTCGAATTAATATTGCTAGAATTTCACCTCGTCTAAAAAACTTGGATAATGATATTGATAATAGTTTTTTGAAGATTTATAAAATTTTGTAATAAATAAAAAAAAAAAAGTGTGTTGAATATTTGTTTCTAAATTCAAGTGTGTGGGTGTGTGGTGGAGGCGTGCAGGGTGGACCACGCCTCATTGTGCCTCGCGGTGCCTGCCATGCAACCCCTGAGTGGCACGCAACGATGCAGCAACCCCCACCCCCTTACTTCTTTCATGTGACAGACAGACACGGACAAGATCTGCGCTTTAATTATGAACAAGAACGAGGAGGAGGAGGTAGAAATTTATTCCCATCAAGCGGAGACCCCCTCGACCAGGCCAAGCCCCCCAGGCTACGGGCTATTATAAATCTAATAATCCAAATTTTTCTATTAATCCTCAGCCATCATTATAAAAATTACAGAGAATGATAACATCTATAAAATATTTACAAAAAAAAAATGATTTATATCATTTTATTTCAATTAGTATTAATAAGTATTATAAATAGAGACAATGGAATAAATTAAATAAGACTTTAATTTAAAAAAAATAAATAAATAATGATATTAATCATTTTCTAATAGCGTTCGCCTCCTTGGCACCTGGTTAATCATTTATTAAAAAGATTCTCTAATGAACAATTATTTTGTTTTTAAGGTCTTTTTCGGCAGCAACTGAAGTCCTGTTTCTATTTTTCTAAATTAATTGGTAGCTAATAGAAAAATTTCGTTACTCTGTAAAGCGATTCTCTGACCATTACCACAAGAAGCGAGATCTCTACCTTGGTATTACAGCTTAAGAGATTAATTTATTTTAAATTCGCAATTTATTTACACTAGTCTATATTTGAGATGACTCCGAGTTGGATTTGAGGTATGTGTTTCAAGAAAGTACCGCGGGCAAGGGGGGATTCAAAAGAAGGGAGGGGGGTAATCTGATGTTACTGATTGCACAGCACACAACTTTCTCTTAATTTCAGTACTTTAAAGTTTTAAGTACTAATTTTTAAAATTTTATATTAAAAATAACATTTAATTTCCAAGAAAAAATGTTTCTCGAATCTCGGGGGGGGGGGTAATTACCTCATCTCCTTTGTATCTTCCCTTGACTGCGAGACCCCGGCGGTAATTATTTCTAATATTAGGTATTAAAAATATTTGAAATGCCCTCATTTAATTTTAGCCTTTGACTTATGGCTCAGAGGTAGAGTATTAACTTCTGGTCGCAAAGATCGTGGGTTTGTATCCCCTCTCAGTTAGAGAAAAATTTATTTCAATTAAATTGAATACCTCAAATAAAATAAATAAATAGGGTCAAAATAGCCTCAGAATCGAAGAACTTTAAAAAAAAATTTAATTTCAAAATCTACTATAATTATTCTATTCATAAACCGGTATTATTTTTTTTTCTAGCTTTATTTATAAATAAACATTCAATTAGTGTAATATGTTTTTTAATTTAAAACATTTTCGATAGGGTATTGGTAGGGAATTATTATTATGGGAAAAGCTAAGTCTGAGTAAATTAGATGTTTTC
>JAKCPI010023652.1:0-10525 GCA_023213315.1 Euborellia annulipes | reverse complement strand
AAAATTGAAAAAATGGCACTTTAGATCAACTTATTACTTCAGGTCTTCAATTGTTTTTTTGTTTTTTGTCGGTTTGTCGTAAAAGACATCGGGTTCATAAAACTTTTGAAATGTGTTGCAATTTTGGCTTGAGTCATTGGATCTTGTCTGGCTGACAGCAGATCACGTGATCTTGATATGAACCACCGAGTACCTCACCCCATCTTCCCACACCCTCGATTAAGCCTAATCAGCGTCAAGGAATTCCCGGTGACGATATGTGTTTCTACACACAGCATTTGGATCTCTTGAAGAAAATAATTGTGCTCTCTCTAACATTATTAAACCAAAATTCAAGTTGACTAGTCGCAAAGTACACAACTTTTCTTATTGATAGTTTCACTAATGGAAAATTGTATTGTTTGCTTTGACACCATATTTTTGAGTTGTGATATAATTATTTTCTGATAGTACTGTACATCAGGACTCAATAGGAAAAATTTATAATCATAGGTAAATATTTATATTTTGTTACCATGTCAGCCTTTTTTTCCTATCTTTCATATTAAGTATAAGGTGCTTCAAACAATTTTGGAAAGAATATGAGAATATACATTTTAAAGAGTTATTAAAAGATAATTTGATTTTATAAATTTTAATTAAAATCATTGGAGCGAATTTTGCAAAATGAAAAAAAAAAATTGAAAAGGTTCTTTGGACGATTTTATTTAAAAGCTTATTTTTTCGTGTCCTTGTATACCTAAGTTAAATATAAAATTTCAACAGACACATCTACTCAAGGGGATAGACAGACAACCAATTTTAAACACAAAAAATCTGGTGAGAGCACATCACACAACTTAAGATTACTAGCAATACGTAACTGAACGAAGATGATTGAAGTAAATATTATAAATTTGTAACATGCCCAAAAAATATTGCTGCGATATTCCCACAATGTTATAAGATAGAAAAGATTCCTGCAACATTCCAGCAAAATTTTGTGGGTTACCCATAACGTTGCTATAAGAGTGCAAATTTCGTTTCAAAAATTCCAGCAAGTTGGTCAGTCAGAGCGTGTCGTCTTGGCACTGTGTTGTCACACCGAGTTATAAGATAAAAAAAGCCAGTGCTTCGCTTTAAAGTCACACCATATTTTTGTTTTCCCTCTCCATTAGAGTGAGTGGGAGAGGGATGCCTGCGGGCATGCATGCAGGCCGCAAGTCACGCCGAACACGGGCATCGACTAGACAAAAAATCTCACTCTAATGGAGAGGGGAAAACAAAAAAAAAATATGGTGTGACTTAAAGCGAAGTACACAACTTTATCTTACTCTTCGGTGTGACAGCACGGTGCTGGGATTGTCCGTTTGACACGCTCTGTTTGACCAACTTCCCTTTGAATTTTGAAACGAAATTTTGCACTCTTATAGCGAACGTTATGGAGAGTCCAAGAAAAACCCACAGAAGCACAAAATATTGCTGGAATGTTGCAGGAATCTTTATATCTTATAACATTGGGGAATATCGCAGCAATATTTTTTGGAATGTTGCAAAATAAAATATTGCTTGAACATTATTATAATATTTTTAAAATTTTAGAACAAATTTTCCTAAAATTTTTTGTAATATTATAGAAATAAGCCAGCAATATTTTTTTTTGCAATATTACAAATATAATATTGGTGAAATATTATTGTAATATTGAAAAAAATTTTCAATATTCGGTTCAACAAATTTTTTTTTGAAATATTGTGATAATATTCCAGCAATATTTTATTTGCAACATTCCAAAAAATATTACTGGTATATTATTCTAACATTGCAAAGAAATTTTGAATCGGATTATAACAAAATTTTTTTACATTATTATAATATATTCCAGCAATATTTTATTTGAAATATTGCAAAAAAATATTGCTGGAATATTTTCACAATATTTCAAAAAAAATTTTGTAATAATTTGATTTCATTTGACACGTCAAAGAATACACAGCTGGAGGGGGACGCTTTGTTTTTGTTGTTAAAGATAAATAAAAAAAGTTGTTGATTTTCCCGTGCAACTATTTTAACTTTAATCTTAACAAATGGCGCCCAACGTGAAATCGGTATGTGCTGCAAAGAAATGCTTAAGACCGGAAAAGGAGACACTGAATATTCGATGTGAGGCGAAATGCAAAAATTGGTTCCATTTCGAATATGTTGGTTATGAAGAACAAAAGGGCAGTTAATTTGTTTGTGAAAAAATTGAAACGAGGAGGAAGAAAATGGAAATGGTAAGTGCAAATACCGAGGCAATTTTAACATTGGCAAATAGTATAATAGTAAAATTTATTATAGAAAGTCATGTCGAAATTCGGGATTGGGGATTTGGTTTGGAGAAGAAAAGTAACCCTAAGTGACGCCTGAGCCAAAAGATGCGCCGGATTATTGCTTAAATGGGTTGGTCCATATGAAGTCACCGACCAATTATCCGATACAGTATTCACAGTGAAAGAGCCGGAAAGAGAATAGATAGGTGCCACATCTCGGACCTGAAACTGGCAAGCTCAATGAAGAGAAGGAAGAGTTGACACGTCAAAGAATACACAGCTGGGGACGTTTTGTTTTTGCTGTAACGTTAAAGTGAAATAAAAAAAGTTGATGATTTTTACTCCCGTGCAACTATTTTAACTTTAATCTTAACACATTAATTAAATTGCTATGTTGTAGAAATATTACAGGAATATTTTTTGCAATATTGTAAATAAAATAGATATTTATAATATCAGCGACATTAGGTTTTGAGTTAGGATCCTACCTCAAATGTATTTCTTTTTCACGCATGTCGTGATATTATCATACTTATATATAATTGCCTTAAACCCGTGTCCGATGTGTGAAACAACCAATCAGGCCTCAGGGATAGCGCTGATTGGCGAAATACAGAGAGGGCGGAGCCGGAGAGGCAAATTCAAATTTTTTTTAACCAGGAGAGATATGAATTTGGTTTCTTCCCTAAAGCCTTCCCTTGATAAGAATCTAAATTCGTTGTTTCAGAGTTTTTTTTAAATTCGGCAGCCCCCCCCCCCCGAAATGTTTAATTCTTCTATTTCTTCAAATATTAACATGCTTTTTTGGATTTAAAATTCTTGAATGAATATCTATCAAGGGATTTAAAAGTTGAAAGATTTTTGTGTAATTGCCCCCCCCCCCCGAAATTTTTAATTCTTCTGTTTCTTCAAATATTAACATGCTTTTTGGATTTAAAATTCTTGAATGAATATCTATCAAGGGATTTAAAAGTTGAAAGATTTTTTGTGTAATTGCCCCCCCCCCCCCGAAATTTTTAATTCTTCTATTTCTTCAAATATTAACATGCTTTTTTGGATTTAAAATTCTTCAATGAATATCTATCAAGGGATTTAAAAGTTGAAAGATTTTTTGTGTAATTGCCCCCCCCCCCGAAATTTTTAATTCTTCTATTTCTTCAAATAAAAACATGCTTTTTTGGATTTAAAATTCTTGAATGAATATCTATCAAGGGATTTAAAAGTTGAAAGATTTTTTGTGTAATTGCCCCCCCCCCCCCGAAATTTTTAATTCTTCTATTTCTTCAAATAAAAACATGCTTTTTTGGATTTAAAATTATTCAATGAATATCTATCAAGGGGTTTAAAAGTTTAAAGATTTTTTGTGTAATTGCCCCCCCCCCCCCCCGAAATGTTTAATTCTTCTATTTCTTCAAATATTAACATGCTTTTTTGGATTTAAAATTCTTCAATGAATATCTATCAAGGGATTTAAAAGTTGAAAGATTTTTTGTGTAATTGCCCCCCCCCCTCCCGAAATTTTTAATTCTTCTATTTCTTCAAATATTAACATGCTTTTTTGGATTTAAAATTCTTCAATGAATATCTATCAAGGGGTTTAAAAGTTGAAAGATTTTTTGTGTAATTGCCCCCCCCCTCCCGAAATTTTTAATTCTTCTATTTCTTCAAATATTAACATGCTTTTTTGGATTTAAAATTCTTCAATGAATATCTATCAACGGGTTTAAAAGTTGAAAGATTTTTTGTGTAATTGCCCCCCCCCCTCCCGAAATTTTTAATTCTTCTATTTCTTCAAATATTAACATGCTTTTTTGGATTTAAAATTCTTCAATGAATATCTATCAAGGGGTTTAAAAGTTGAAAGATTTTTTGTGTAATTGCCCCCCCCCCCCGAAATTTTTAATTCTTCTGTTTCTTCAAATCTTAACATGCTTTTTTGGATTTAAAATTCTTGAATGAATATCTATCAAGGGGTTTGAAAGTTTAAAGACTTTTTGTGTAATTGCCCCACCCCCGAAATTTTTAATTCTTCTATTTTTTTAAATATTACCATGTTTTTTTGGATTTAAAATTCTTGAATGAATATCTATCAAGGGGTTTAAAAGTTTAAAGATTTATTGTGCAATTGCCCCACCCCCGAAATTTTTATTTTAAAATTCTTGATTTTTTTTAATAGGTCCCTGTCCGCCTGATTTCATTTGCATGCCCGTTGGCTCGAATCAGTTTATTAAAGGGAAATTTAGGCTTGCTTCTTGCCCGTAATTTTCTCATGGCCTTCAAAACCCAGAGGCCGGGCAGGGCGAATACTCAAATTTTAAACTTGATTCATTGTATTTTCATTTAGGCAAAAATAATATGGGCTTTAAAATTAAGAGAAAAACTACTGATCACGTATCGAGACGCCGCCCGCCAGGGCCAAGTTGAGATGGGCGCGGCGAAGCCGCGCCTTTCTCAACTTGTTATATTATATATATATAGAATATTGCCAAAATATTACAATACAATATAGCCATAATATTCCATTTCATACTATGTCCACAGTATATTGAGATGCAATGCATATGTACATTGCACGCATGTCGTGAATTTATTATATTACATATAGGGGAGACTGTTGTACCTTGGACCACTTTTTACATTTTATTTTTTTACGCCAAAGTTTTTTGAAATTATAATACTTGAACAGGATCCAGCCATAGTTTAAACCTTTCAGAACAACATAAGATATTGATAAATTATATATTTGTATAACTTTAGACAAGATAAATTAAAATCTATTGATATGTAAATTGGTCCATGGTACACGATGTTCGTGTACCTTGGGACAGACCTCTTGTACCCTTTATAGAGATTAATATACATATTAGGCATATACAGGCATTCTTATTTAAGCCATTTGGTATCCAAATTGCATCGGAGTGCCTGGGGTCCGAACCAGCGACTTTTGGCATACGAGGTTAGCACGCTAACATCTACACCAAACCCCGAGGGCCCTACAAGCATTCTTCTTCATCACTGTCCTCGTTATCAGTGGATACAAGGCTTAACGCTTCATCTGAATCAGAGGAGGAGCTTGATTTCTGCACAACACATGCGTTACAACGTCTTGGACCAGCGATCCAAGGTACACGATGACGTTTGTATCCAAGGTACACGATGGTCTCATTTTAAGCAAAAATGGCCACCTACAAGTAAATACCTAACTAATTTTCAAAACAGAGTGAGCGTTTTACTCACCAAAAAATGCGTTATCCACTTAATCAGTTAGTAGAAATGCTAGTACCAACTTCCCGGAAGCACGGACATTCAACCGACAAACGAAAATTTTACTTTTACTATTAAAATAAGATTTTTGCTACGCAAAACCGAAAACAGAAACTGACAGCTGCAAAACTCAACCTGTGCACTGGTTTGACCACAGTGGTTAAAAGGGATCACCCGGAGTCCGCTAGGTTGCATCACTTACTAGATAAGTGGACTGGTCCAAGGTACACCATGTCCTAGGTACAACACTCTCCCCTACAGTATATATATTATATCACCACATGCGTGCAATGCATATATGCATTGCATCTCAATATACTGGGAACATAGTATGAAATGGAATATTATGGCTATATTGTATTGTAATATTTTGGCAATATTCCCTGAATAAAAAAAACGCGGACATAGGAATGTTGCTGAAATGTTGAAGGAATATTGCATGCAATATTGTGTCACAATATTATGGTAACATTACATCGCAATATGTTGGCAACATTGCTGTGCAATATTCTGGCAATATTGTGACAATATTCCCTGAATAAAAAAAACGCGGACATAGGAATGTTGCTGGAATGCTGCAGGAATATTTTGTGCAATATTTCGAATGTTTTGAAATAATATTCCTGCAACATTCCTGCAATATTTTGTGCTATGTGGGAATATTCGGGTCCTCAAATTCTCAAAAGCGGAGTCGCAAAAACAGAAACTTCAGAATTTGCCCATTGGAAAGCATTGAGCTATGAAAAAATAAATCCAAATGATAAATTAAAGCCAATTAAAATTAATTAAATGAATAAAAAATTAAATCCCTTAGATAAAAAATAATAAAAATCTTTTTATATACTTTTACACTATAGCAAATGAACTGGCTGGAAGGGGAGACCAGTCCCGTTAGGGACTGATTTTTGGGGGAGTAGAGAGGTGAAGGGCCTCTCACTCCCAACATAGGAAACCGGGTTGATGGCTTTCGAGCTAGATACCGGTACACATGGGTTGGTGCGTGTCAGCGTGCACGATGCACCAGGGGTAGGGATACGGTATCGAAAGAAAAGTATCGATACTTGTACTTGGTATCCTATCGAAAGGAAAGTATCGATACCAAAAAGTATCGAAAAGAAAAGTATCGATACCACCAAGTATCGAGTATTTTTTAAAGTATGAGTATTTTTCCTCTTTTTTAAGTTTTTTCGGCATCTTATGCTCCTGACGTCGTTCAAAGGGCCCAACGGAAGATCAATGGGGTATACTGGTGTGCCATTTTCCTCAAAGTAATGAGTACCAGGAGGACGGGGTTTTCTCAACTAAAATACGGATTTCGCCAAAATAAAAGTCTGTCCATTTTCACTGGTCGACAAAAATGAACTTTTTTTCTTTCACAAGAATAAAGATATAGATATGAGATTCTAGAAATATTTTTCATAAATTCAAATATCATTTCAGTTTTTCCCCATCAGGCACACTTTTAGAGATATATAGAAAAATATTTTAATAGAAAAAGTGCTCTAAACGGCTGATGCAAAAATTCTAATTACATATCTGAATTCACTATAAAAAAATGTACTAAATTCACCAATCAGATTTCTTGTGAAGAAAATCTTGTCGACCAGTATTTTTATTAGTTTATATATTGGCCTTTCTATGTAATATTTGCGCACTTTTAAATTTAGTAAATACAGTTTGCAATAATACAAGAAAAATTAAATTAGAAATTTAATGTTATTAAATGAAAGGGTTTTTATTAAAAAGTATCAAATTTTCCATTATTAATAAATAATTATTAGCCCAAGGGGCTTGGAGTAGTTGGTAGCGTGTCTACCCTCTATACCGAACGTCTCGGGTTCGGACCCAGGCAGTCCGATAATTTTATTTAAGGCATTTGGATACCAAATGACTTAAATAAAAATGCCTGGACCCCCCAATTGATATATTAAAACATACTGATTATCGTAAAAAGTCTTAAATGGCCTCAGTTGCCGAAAAGACTGTGTGAATGTGAGTGTGAATGAGAAAAAAAGTGTGAATGTTTTTTTAAAAAAAAAAAAAAAAAAAAAAAAAAAATAATTATTAGGAATATGATGGAATAAAGTCTATCCCACAAATATCGACCTTCTGTTATATATCAACTTACTATTTATATTAAGAGAAAAAAGAAAATGCGATATTCTTTGGCAGAATCGCAATTTAAAATATTTATATAACGTTTAAAGTCTGTCTATATGGCCTAAGATGCCGAAAAAACTTAAAAAAAAGAAGATATTTGAATGAGTACTTTTCATTCGATACCGGCAATCAAGTACTCATATGAGTAAAGTATCGAAAGAAAAGTATCGAGTAAAAAAAGTACTAGTATCGAAACAAAAGTATCGATACCAGTAAGTATCGATACTTTTTTCGTGTCCCTTACCAGGGGTAAATAACCGGGGAATGATTTTTTTTGTAGGCTATTGAGGGTTAGCCGTAATTTAAGCTTTTCCCTCAAATAAATAAAAAAAAAAAAGCAAATGAACTTTTAACAGTTGCAAATAACTCAAGCTCTCACGGAAATTTTAATTCTCCCGGACCATCAAACCCACTAGAAATTAAAATTTCAAATAGATCTCCTGTTCATGTAATTAAAAAAATGAATCCGGACTAAGAAAAAGATGTCGGTATTGCCATAGCCAGACGTTGTTTCATTGTGTGTTATGCTCAAGTTTAGGTACTTTAGTACCATTTCACGAAAAATGTTATAAAAATTGTTATGAATTTGATAGCGTTAATCGCCAACATTTCGCAAATGCAACATGCTCCCCTGCTTAATTATGTAGAGATAAAATTATAATTTTCACTTTTTACTTTCTCTTACCTATGTATATATGTAATATATATATAGAGAGAAAGTATTGGATTCATGTCAAAAATTCGATGTCGAGATTTTGATGGATATTCACGTTTTGAGGTCCCCTGAATCCAAAAAAGTGGTTTTCGCGACATGGTCTGTCTGTGTGTGTGTGTGTGTGTGTGTGTGTGTGGTGGGTGGGGGTGTGTGTGTGTGGGTGTGTGGGTGTGTCTGTGTTCAATTTTAAGCATGAAGGAATTGAGCTAGGAGGTTGAAATTCTATATTTAAGTTAAACACCCCCCGGGACCGGAAAAATAAGCTTTTAATCAAAACCGGCCAAAGAGTACTAGTACTTTACTGATGTACTTTTTCAGTTTTTTTCGATTTTCTCAAAATTTGCTCCAACGATTTTTTTTTTAATTCAAAAATCAATCATTTTTTAGATGCTCTTTAAAATGTATATTCTCATTTTGCGATTGAAATCTTCTGAAGACCACTTTACTCTTGTATTTCATAGGGAAGGATAGGAGAAATGGTTGCCATGGTAACAAAATATAAATATTTTCCCATACTTATAAATTTTACATCTGAATTCATATGTTCCGTACTGTCGGGAACTAAATACATGTCGACACGAAAAATCTGCTGTGACAAGCACAGTACACAACTTCGTGCGGGTTCAAACCACAGACAGTCCGATGATTTTAATTAAGCCATTTTTTTTTTTTTTTTTTAAACATTCACACTTTTTTCTCATTCACACTCACATTCATACACACATTCACACAGTCTTTTCGGCAACTTAGGCCATTTAAGACTTTTTATACATCTTGAATTCAATTGTACCCTACTGTCGGAAACTAAATACATGTCGACACAAAAAATCTGGTGTGACAAGCACAGTACACAACTTTCGATTACCGAAGGTAAGAGAAAGTTGTGTGCTGTGCGCCAGTCACACCAGATTTTTTAGATTCAGAACATTTAAAATAGTAAATATTATAAATTTCATTAAATTTGGTTGGAGGAAAAAAAATGCGGCGTTATATGGGTTAAGAAATGTATAGAGAAATATTTTTATGTATTCCTTGCTGTTTTTTTTTTTTTTTTTTTTATTATTATTTCCCCTTTCGGCAGTTAGCCATTGTGGTAACATTTATGTTTTCTATGAATGTAAAGAAACTCTCAAATCTCAAGCAGGCAGTGGATTGGAATAGTAATAATATTGTAATTTTCTTAAGCCCCCGGACTTGGTGTAGTAGGTAGAATGCCTACGTTCTATACCGAATGGGTTCCAGGCAGTCCGATGATTTTATTTAAGCCATTTGGATACCAGATGGCTTAAATAAAAATGCCTGAACCTCCAATAGATATTATCATATATATCGGTTATAATTAGTATAGGCCTAAGTTACCGAAAAAATTGTGTGTATGCATGTGTGAATGGGAAAAAAGTATGAGTGTTTAAAAAGAAAATCTGGTGTGACTGGCGCACAGCACACAACTTTCTCTTACCTTCGGTAATCGAAAGTTGTGTTCTGTGCTTGTCACACCAGATTTTTTTGTGTCGACATGTATTTAGTTTCCGACAGTACAGTATATTCGATTTTCAAGATGTAAAATTTATAAGTATAGCGAAATATTTATATTTTGATACCATGGCAACCATTTCACCTATCTTTTCTATGGAGTACAAGAGTAAAGTGGTCTTCAGAAGATTTCAATCACAAAATGAGAATATACATTTTATTGAGAATCTAAAAAATAATTGATTTTTGAATTTAAAAAAAAAATCGTTGGAGCAAATTTAGAGAAAATCGAAAAAAACTGAAAAAGTGCATCAGTAAAGTGCTAGTACTTTTTGGTCGATTTTGTTCAAAAGCTTCGTGTCACGTCCCATGGGGGTGCCTAACTTAAATATAAAATTTCAACCTCCTAGCTCTTTTCGTTCTTGAGATATTTTGTTCACAGACAGACAGACACACACACACACACACACACACAGAGAGACCATGTCGCGAAAACCACTTTTTGGATTCAGGGGACCTCAAAACGTGAAGATCCATCAAAATCTCGAATTTTTGACATGAATCCAATACTTTCTCTCTACATATATATATTACATATATACATAGGTAAGAGAAAGTAAAA
>JAKCPI010023651.1:0-22361 GCA_023213315.1 Euborellia annulipes | reverse complement strand
CTGTTGCTGGAGAACCAAAGAGACTCTTGAATCCAGACTATCCGACCATTCATCTATAAGAAGTCGAAGACGCACGATACAAGGATGAAGCTCGGGGTGGTCAGGACAAGTTCGATGTGCACGACGAACCGATTGGAGCATCAACAGAGGACGTTCTAAAAGAAAAATACAATATTATTACTTTTAGGGCTAACTAATAAATAGACACTTTATTTTTTATTTGTTTAAGATCTTTTTCGTCATTTGAGGCCATTTAATTCAATTAAAATTGTTAGCGAATTCAGTTGAAACAATTGCTATACCTATGATGAGATGCAAACCTTCGACCTCTAGCACAAGAGGCTTTTCTCGCATGTTTTTGAGATCTGGAATGGCGTTAAAGGAGTCTTAAGGGCTAGCCAAAAGACTAACTATTAGGAAAATTTGCCAACAGATGGCAGGATAATATTCAATCTCACGTATTTGTTTAATTTGTTGATCTTTTAATAATGAATAGTTTATAAATATTATTAGAACATAAAATGCCCTCGGGAGCTTGAATGATTGGTAGCGTGCCTACCTTCTATACCAAACGTCACGGGTTCGGACCCCAGAGCAGTCCGACGTGATTTTATTTGAGCATTTAGATACAAATGGCTTAAATAAAATGCCTGGACTAATAGATATATTAAACATACGAGTATCGTTAAGTCTTAAATGGCCTAAGTTGCCGAAAAGACTGTGAATGAGAAAAAATTGTCCAATATTTTAAAAAAAAAGTGATCTGACTATACCGGCTGTTAGACTACCCTGCTACGCATCTTTTGCAAGAGTGCTGAACTATTTGGCCAGTAATTTAAAAAAAATACGAAATTTATTTTTAACTTTGTCTCCACTTTATTTAATTATTATAGGTTGAATATTAATAATTTTTTTGCATTTTTAGATTAAAAAAAAAAAAATTACAATTTTTATAATAGAACGTTTTTTGCATTTTCAATAAATATAAAAAATATTTTGAATTAATCGGTAATTAAAAAAAAGCATTCTATAATTAGGTCAAATACTCACTGGGTCAACAGCATCTTGATTGGTAAAACCTACTTATAAGTGTAAATCTCTTTTCTTTTCTTTAATAATAATGAATATAATTATTTTAAGATGATTGGTTCAACTTACTTTTCCGTGAATATATTTCAAAAGCCATTAAATGCGTTTCTATTCGATTGGCAGCTAATGTCTTCCACAATGGTTGCTTAGAGGAACTTGATGGCCTGCTCGAAGGTTCCTCAACCTGGAAATAAATTAACAATTTATGAAGAAAATCGATCATAATATCTGTTTCAAAGTAATCCATCTAAAACAGGGGCTCTTATAAACTGAACCAAAAATTCAAATACCAGGTATACATATAGGCCCTACATTATACATACCGGTATTCACCAAGAAATGCATACTGATTAAACCATCAGGCTTGAAGAGTGAGAAAACTTCACAGTTAGAAAGGGGTCCGCGAGAAAAAAAAAAAAAAAATGTTCAAGGGGTCCGCGATCTATACCAGTTTAAGAACCCCTGGTCTAAAGAAAAGAAGGAAGCAAAGTAAAAAAATAATTGATTTATGAATTTTAATCAAAAGGGAAAAGGAGGTATTAACCCCCCCCCCCCCCCGATATTTGAGAAAAATATTTTATGAGGAAATTAAATTTTTAATATAAAATTAAAAAAATAATACCTAAAAATTTGATTTGTATAGCCCTATATATTCTGTTAAACATATACAGAATGCAACTTTAATTTATAGAAAGTAAGAGAAAGTTGTGTGCTGTGCAACCAGTCACACCATATCCCCCCCCCCTTTCCGAAAAACTTTGAATCCGCCCTTGAAGGCAGTATTTAAAACATGATTAATTGAGCCATCTTTCAATGACTTAGCCCCTTGTGAATAGGCAACCGGATTACCTCGCTGTTTGTTTGTTTGCCTAAAGGGAAATTGAAGGCGAAGCAAGAAATCAACATGAGGAGAAACTAGCTGGACGGGTTGCGTTCGGCCAATTACGACTCATATTGCTGAAGGCTAGATTTATTGATTTGAGGAAATCCAGGGGCGAAAAAATCAGGGGGTATGAGGAGCCCTCAAATTTGTTTTCTTTTTCCTGAGACTAATTGTACCTTGGCGAGTTTATCAGGAATAAGTTCATCCTGTTGTGGCGCATCAGGTTCAGCATCGCTTTGCCTATTCGCTTTACTGTGCTGATCGCGTTTTTCCTGAGCCTGGGCAGCTTGTAATCGTTCCAACTCGGCTTTACGTTGCGCCTTGCGTTGCTTATTCCGGAACTTCTTCAGTTCACCCGGAGCGAGGTTCTCTGCAAAAGAGAAATAAAAATAATTAAATTAAAAATTAGATTATCCTAACGAATGTTTTCTTTGGTCCCCTTGACTGCTCTTTATTTGATAATAAGGATTGGGAGGTGATTTATAGAACATAAATTTAAATATTTATGCATATTAAAATATAAATTAAGTTTTCAGATTTCCCGATCATACAGAAATAATTTAATGTTAATTATTATAATAAAAAAGAAAAAAAACAAGAATTTAGTTGTTAAACCATGACAAGTTAATATTTATTATATTATAAATTAATATCGATTTGCATAAATTTAACATTAAAACCTGATCACTTTGGATAACTTTATAGCCATATATTGATTAAATTTGATAATTAAAAGCAATTTTCCTTTTATTTTTTTGAACAGGTGAACTCTGATTAATGAAATTGCTGTTAACCCAGAGCCAAGCAAAGTTCATCATCTGGATAGGTAGCCAAGAGGAAGAAAGCTGTTGAACGCCTGCTGAAAGCTATTGGTAAATTATTAGAATCCATTTGTAAAGTCAATAGACTGACTATAAATTAAAAACAAAGAAAAGTGAAACATTCGAAAATGTATTTTATTAGTAGGTTCTGCAATTTGTGTGTCTAACAAGAAATAAAAGTGCTACGAGGTTGAAATTTTATATTAAAGTTAGCTACCTTCTGGCATACAACATGAAGTTTTTTGTAAAATAAGCTTGAGAGTACTAGTACTGTACTTTAGTGATGTACTTTTTTTAGTGCTTTTGCTGGATCTAACGATTTTGATTAAAATTCAAAAATAAATTATTTCTTAAATTTTTTTTTTTTTTTTATTTAAAGTCTTTTTTGGCATCGAAGGCTATTTAGACCCCGTCTCTATTTAATTCATTTGATTGGTAGCCAATTCAAATGGAACAAATTTTTGTCGTCTGAGACGGGATGCGAACCTTTGACCCTTAGCACAAGAGGCAGACACTCTACCACTGATTAATGCAAAAAAAGGCTGTGTAGAATTCAAAAACAGGAATTGGAGAGGAATGCAGCCAGGTAAGTAGAACAGACTCCTTTTTGGACGTTTCGGCAAACTTTTTGTCCAATTATTTAAGTGTAACAATAACAAATCCAATTTCATGTTGCTCTTCTGTTTTGGTAACATTGGTGTTGCTTATTGTCCCTCGTCAATTCAAGAGACAATTGAGGACACTTGAACAAAAACGAAAACAATTGGGGAACTGAGGTGGGTCCAACAACCAACTCTATTATATATGGACCCTGTTACGCATTAGTGTGTCAAGCGCCAAAAAATTAAAAATTAAGTTAAGCACGGAATTTGTTTCAACGCTATAATTAATAGTATTTTTTATGAAATATGTCCTAAAAAAAATTTATATTTAATGTTACTTGCAAAATTGACAAAAATTGGGGGGGGGGGGGAAATTATAAAAAATCCAATGAAAACCAAAAACTTTTAATGTTCATTTTCTCAAAACTCGGTAGATGGCGCTTGACACACTAATGCGTAACAGGGCCCTTATTTAGGTCTATATGTTTGTTTTTCCATTAATCTTTGTGTAATTTCTGTCTCTCTGTTGTGATTTTGCGATGTAACAACGAATTGTATTTTTCATTTTCAGGCCTTGAAAATGGTTTCTTTTGGAACCGAAACCAATTACTGTTGCACACATTGGTCGGCCATAATTGAGTTTCCCCAATAAAAGCCAAACCAAAAAATTTGTCTTTCAACCCTAGAGCGTACCATCTGCTCCAAATACCGACACGTAAATCTCGAAGATATAACACTCTTGTCTAGTTTTCGGTTAAAAAAAAAAATACTTTTTTTAAGGACCAGCCACTGTGTCTAACATCTAATGAGAAATTCATTATTATTCATAAAAATCAATTAGCAAGGAATGAATCATCTAGTCACCTTACAAATCTAATTACAATATTAAATATAAAATAAAAAAAAATATTAAAATAGCCTTGAGGTCGTATGAAAGTAGACTTTAATTAGAATAACTAGTGACATTTTTATTAAATAAATAATATATTACTTTTTGTTGGTTGTGAGAAAGGGGAATGAATGAGAGTTAGCATATAATAAATAATTTGTCATATATCCTGGCTGAAATCACTCTGCTTCAGTCTAATAATTTTACAGGAAAAAAAAATACTTTTTTTAATAATTAAACAACTTCCCGTATTTATGTTAATTTTAATATCGTTAATTAATGAATGCAAAAGGTTTGTCTAATTCTAAAAAAAAAAAAGAAATTAATCAGTGTGGAGTTTGTTCAAAATTATTTATATGCATTGAGAGGAGGGGTTGTTGGTTGCTGGAATAGAAAATTTAAAAAATCTGGTATGGCCTAACGCACAGCATATTTTTTGTGTCGAGATATATTTAGTTTCCCAAAGCATCTTAGTTAACTTGTCCACTTGCATTTCAAAAGTAAATAAGTAAAAAAAAAAAAGTAAAAAGTCAAATGATTCAAAATTACCATAGGTTCTGTGCATTTTAAATGTTGACTGCTTCAAATAAACTATGGTTATTTTTCAAAATTTTAATCTCATATTTGGACATTTTATACACAATAGAGAATCCTAAATAAATACAAAATTTCATATGAATTGATTTTTTTTTAAGGTCTTTTTCGACACCTAAGGTCATTAGACTCCATCCCTATTTATTTCAAATGATTTGTAGCCCTTGGGGCTTGGTGTAGGGGTTAGCGTGCTAACCTCGTATACTAAAAGTCACGGATTCGGACCCCAGGCAGTCCGATGATTTTATTTAAGCCACTTGGATACCAAAAGACCTGTGTTCATCGACATTAGAGTAACTTGGTATGGATGATATTAAGAAATGTGTATTCTATTTCTACCAATTATAAAAACAAAGTCAACATCAAACCATTAATTTGCCGAGATCAGAGATCAGATCCCCTCTGATCTTGGGCGCAGGAACGATATAATTTTGAACACGGGTTGTTTTTATGTGAGTTTCACGAGGGTAAAAAAGTATTAACACAAATTTAAAAACTCGATATATTTCGGGTTGTTAACCCATCTTCAGGAGTTACAAAAATCTGTTTTTCCAACTCCTGAAGATGGGTTAACAACCCGAAATATATCGAGTATTTAAATTTGTGTTAATACATTTTTAACCCCGTGAAACTCACATAAATAGAAGCTTTGTTCAAAATGTTTCACTTGAAACCCACACCGCAATCCTTAAATTTAAGATATAATTTTGTATGAAGCAAACAAATATTATTATTGACAAATCCTGGTTTGATCACATGTGCACTTATGTGTATAATTCCTAATAACTGAAGATGGCCAAATACATTCAGGCCGAAACGTCTTATTCTGGGCGTTTTAATGAACCTTGGGCATTCCAATTTGGCTGATATCTCCATGCCTTCATTACAATCCAAAACAATTTACTTTTGAATGGGTTTCTATTAAAAAAAAAAAAAAGGTTTTTTATTTAATAATACAAAAAAGTTAATCGCAAATAAGTTTAGAATTTTGATTTTCTTATAGAATCTAGGCCTAGAACGAAATGATTTTGAATAAATTTTATTTCAAAGAAGAGTTTAGAATTGGCCCAAGGCTAGCACTTGATTACTTATTAATAAGTTACAGTTACTTATTCAAATAAATATTATATGATTGTAATTTTCGAAATTGTCCAAATGAAACAAATTTTTTATTTATATTCAATTAGAAGTTAATCTCTCTATATTTTCCAGTCGAATGACAGGTGTATACTTATGTCAAACTAATAACCATTAAATTGTTATTGTATATTTCACAATTAATTATTAATAATTATAAATTATTATCTATTTAAGAAATTTCCTCACAGGTAGGAGAAATTAAAAAAGATTTTTTTTTTTTTTTTTTTTAAAGAAAAGAAAGGAAAAAAGGAAAGGTTAAAAAGACAATAGAGCAAAGTGCTTCGAATTTCAATTTGAAGAAATTGGAATATTTAATAAGGCGATTGTTTATTCAGAGCAGCCAATGTTCGAGTTGAAATTTTTGGCACAGAATCCTCTGCAACGAAAATAAAAGTTTAAAATTTAACCTCAATGTTTTTTAATTGTTTTCAAATGACCGGACTTTCTTTCGCTTCTCTGTCACTGGAGAAATATTGTCTGCAGTCAATAATAATGTGTCCTATCGGGCTAACGTTTCGTTCCACTGTATAGTTAATCTTCAGGCTGGTGAGAATAATGAAAATGAAATTTACCATCGAACGTCTCAGTAACACTTGGATGAGCGTTCCTAGATCCAAGAAAGAATAATATTCAAATTGAATAGTTTTCGAGTCCTATATATTTGAATTAAACATTCAATAAAAGTCTAGATGATGTTCCGTTCGTCCATTATTGCAACGTAGGCTCGAGCCAATCAAGGGATTGATTACTGCGGGGTGAACTCAAACCACTGTCTTGTTCAATGACAGTTGTTTTAGTTCAACTACTATTTATTTTGTACGTTATTTTTTAAAACAATTTTTGATTTGCTAATTTTCTTTTTATATGAAATATTTTTTAAAGATTTCCTAAGAAAAAAAATATTATGAACCGGTGGGCCTAGTAAGAAGAAAGAAGACCAGTGGCCAAGAAAGATCGTTGTCAGCTCAACCACTAGATGGGTGGCCCAGAAGAAGAAAGCTGTGGAACGCTCGTTGGAAGTCATCGACAAATTTCCGAACCCCAATGGGCCTGAGATCCCCGGTTGAACTCCTCTGGACCAAGTCATTTGGTCCACCAGCAAAGAAAAATATCCACTTTTCAAATAATATGCAGTCATTTTAAATTAAAATTTAAAAATAAAATTTAATTTGATAGTCGGAAAATAAAATCGAGACCTCTAGAAAAAAAAAAAAAAAAAAAAAAAAGAGAGAGAAAAAAGCCCCAGTGAAAGATATTTGAGAGTAAAAAAAAAATATTTTCAGAAAGCTAAATAAAAAATAAATTACTTAAAATGTCCTATTCGGTGTCTATAAAAAATTATTTGGTTTATGTTCAGTTAAACAGCCTAAAATCTTAGTTTTTTTTTACCTCTTTGGTTAATCAAATAGGTAGAATATTTTAGGCCTATTTTAATTTCAAAGAGTCCATTATTTTAAACCCTCATAATAAATTCTAGGGAGCGAAAAAAGAGCTTTATATAAAATGATTTAAAATCCCAACCCTAAATGGCAATCAAACAAAGGTGTGGTCGATTCGATTAGGACAGAGGGAGATTGTTTTGTTTGTGTGAAAAGGAAAATATTTTTAGTAATTAATATTCCCATATGAGAATTTAAATTTATCCTGTAATTAAATTTATTTAATCTTGAAATCGAGAAATTTCCTGAGTTCAAGGTGAGAACAAAAGGAAAGAGAATTTTTTTTTTCATCTCAAGGGTCAAATAATGTCTAACTGTTTATGCTGGTGGGGGGGGGGGGGGGGGGGGAAGAAAAATTTACAGCCTATAAATTTTTTAAAAAATTATTTAGTTATAATTATAAGAATATAAATAAATTTTTTTTTTCAAAGGAGATAAATTTACGGGAAAATATTGTGCCTATAAAGAAATAAATGAGCAGAACAGGCAAATTCTCAGGCTTCATTGGCAGGTATCAACAGAGGTACTTCTCTCGTTCTTTTCTTTTGTGAATAAAATAAAAAGTTCTGCTCTTGACTACAATCGTTTGTATTATTGAATTTTATAGAGTAGGCCTAATCTAAAAAAAATTTTTAGTTAGAACCAAAATTTCTTTCTTAAACATTAAAAGGGAATTTGGGTTCAACAACGTCTCCATCCCAATTCCAAAACAATAATTATTGTGATATAATGAGATTTGGAATTATCTTATATAAGCTTTCAAAATATAAAATATCATTTCTTAAAATAATAGAAGAAATTTAAAAAATCTATTTTTTGTCACCATCTTTCTTTCTAGACACTTGAAAGGACGCAATTTGTGCCCGAAATGTCGCGACATTCAATTTTATCTTGTTCTTCGAGAAATTAAATAAAACAATGTTATTTTGTCAGATTTTATTTAGCTTTGGCCTCATCAATAAAAAACACTCACATATCTTGTTAAAGCAACTTTTATTTAGTTTTAAAGGTTAGAGATTATGATTGTGAAGTTAAAGAAGAAGCAAAAAATAAATTAAAATAGTGAAATTGATTTAATGTTTTGATTGATTATGAAGAAATCAATTTTTAAGAAAAGTTGAATGGCTTATTTTTTTTCGAATTGTATTTGGCTGCCGAAGATTTGTAGGCTGGATATTTTTCTCCTCCTCTCCTCACCAAAAAAATCGAGTTTATTATTTTGTTGGGAATGTTTTAATAAAGGGAAAGTAGCAAGTGCCGCATATAATTTAACATTGCCGAAGAAGAATCTCATTCAGGTAAAAATTGTGTGTTGTCAAAAAGATTCTGAACCCCGGGTGGGGGGGGGGAACAACACAACACGGGGGTTAACATCCCCCAGCAAAGCGCTGAAACTTGGGTTAGCTAGCCCCGGCACTGGCGGCGGAGTTTATCATCACTATCTCAAATAATTATCATATTGTAAACTCATCCTCTGTATCCAAATTAATAAATAAATAAAGTCATAGGTTCAAACTAGGCTTTAAAATTTGAGACAAAATTATCCAGCAATTTTGTTTTGTGGCCCCTTTGTGAGTAGCGCCCGGGGCATGATACCCCCTTGCGCCCCCCCTCGCTACGCCTCTGATGGATGGACCCGGCCCCCACTTCACGACAGATCCCGTTTTTTTCCCTTTATTTATTTATACTCTTTTGGATACAGAGGACATTGAAAGTTTACAATATGATAATTATTTGAGATAATTAAGTATTGATGGCTTCCGCCAGTCTTGTTTTCCGGGGCCACCTATCCCGATTTTCAGCGCTGCTTGGAGTTGTTTAACAACATTGATCGTGGTGGCTGTTGTCCTATCTTCTTGCCAGTCCCGGGTTCGGAATCATCCCTGTTTTGATAGCACCTAGGCCCTTTTTGCCTGTGGGCTGAGCTTTTCTTCTTCGGCAATGTTGAATTATATGCGGCAGCTTAGCCACTTGCCTCCTTTTAATAAAATATTCCCTATTTAAAATATAAACTCGTTTTTTGGTGAGGAGGGAGAGGGGGGCGTATCAATTAATATCCAGCCTACAAGTCTCTCGGCGGCCCTGATTATAATTACAATTCAAAAAAAAAATAAGCCATTCAACTTTCTTAAAAATTGATTTCTTCATAATCAATCAAAACATTAAATCAATTTCACTATTTATAATTTATTTTTGCTTCTTTCTTCACAATCATAATCTCTAACCTTAAAACTAAATAAAATTTAACAAGACATGTGAGTGTTTTATTGATGAGGCCAAAGCTAAATAAAATTTGACAAAATAAGATTGTTTTATTTAATTTCTCGAAGAACTAGATAAAATTGAATGTCGCGACATTTCGGGCACAAATTGCGTCCTTTTAAGTGTCTAGAAAGAAAGATGGTGACAAAAATAGATTTTTTAAATTTCTTCTATTATTTTAAGAAATGATATTTTATATTTTGAAAGCTTATATAAGATAATTCCAAATCTCATTATATCACAATAATTATTGTTTTTGAATTGGGATGGAGACGTTGTTGAACCCAAATTCCCTTTTAATGTTTAAGAAAGAAATTTTGGTTCTAACTAAAAATTTTTTTAGATTAGGCCTACTCTATAAAATTCAATAATACAAACGATTGTAGTCAAGAGCAGAACTTTTTATTTTATTCACAAAAGAAAAGAACGAGAGAAGTACCTCTGTTGATACCTGCCAATGAAGCCTGAGAATTTGCCTGTTCTGCTCATTTATTTCTTTATAGGCACAATATTTTCCCGTAAATTTATCTCCTTTGAAAAAAAAAATTTATTTATATTCTTATAATTATAACTAAATAATTTTTAAAAAATTTATAGGCTGTAAATTTTTCTTCCCCCCCCTCCCCCCCCACCAGCATAAACAGTTAGACATTATTTGACCCTTGAGATGAAAAAAAAAATTCTCTTTCCTTTTGTTCTCACCTTGAACTCAGGAAATTTCTCGATTTCAAGATTAAATAAATTTAATTACAGGATAAATTTAAATTCTCATATGGGAATATTAATTACTAAAAATATTTTCCTTTTCACACAAACAAAACAATCTCCCTCTGTCCTAATCGAATCGACCACACCTTTGTTTGATTGCCATTTAGGGTTGGGATTTTAAATCATTTTATATAAAGCTCTTTTTTTCGCTCCCTACAATTTATTATGAGGGTTTAAAATAATGGACTCTTTGAAATTAAAATAGGCCTAAAATATTCTACCTATTTGATTAACCAAAGAGGTAAAAAAAAACTAAGATTTTAGGCTGTTTAACTGAACATAAACCAAATAATTTTTTATAGACACCGAATAGGACATTTTAAGTAATTTATTTTTATTTACTTTCTGAAAATATTTTTTTTTTTTTACTCTCAAATATCTTTCACTGGGGCTTTTTTCTCTCTTTTTTTTTTTTTTTTTTTTTTTTTTTTTCTAGAGGTCTCGATTTTATTTTCCGACTATCAAATTAAATTTTATTTTTAAATTTTAATTTAAAATGACTGCTATATTATTTGAAAAGTGGATATTTTTCTTTGCTGGTGGACCAAATGACTCTGGTCCAGAGGAGTTCAACCGGGGATCTCAGGCCCATTGGGGTTCGGAAATTTGTCGATGACTTCCAACGAGCGTTCCACAGCTTTCTTCTTCTGGGCCACCCATCTAGTGGTTGAGCTGACAACGATCTTTCTTGGCCACTGGTCTTCTTTCTTCTTACTAGGCCCACCGGTTCATAATATTTTTTTTCTTAGGAAATCTTTAAAAAATATTTCATATAAAAAAGAAAATTAGCAAATCAAAAATTGTTTTAAAAAATAACGTACAAAATAAATAGTAGTTGAACTAAAACAACTGTCATTGAACAAGACAGTGGTTTGAGTTCACCCCGCAGTAATCAATCCCTTGATTGGCTCGAGCCTACGTAGCAATAATGGACGAAAGGAACATCATCTAGACTTTTATTGAATGTTTAATTCAAATATATAGGACTCGAAAACTATTCAATTTGAATATTATTCTTTCTTGGACCTAGGAACGCTCATCCGAGTGTTACTGAGACGCTCGATGGTAAATTTCATTTTCATTATTCTCACCAGCCTGAAGATGAACTATACAGTGGAACGAAACGTTAGCCCGATAGGACACATTATTATTGACTGCAGACAATATTTCTCCAGTGACAGAGAAGCGAAAGAAAGTCCGGTCATTTGAAAACAATTAAAAAACATTGAGGTTAAATTTTAAACTTTTATTTTCGTTGCAGAGGATTCTGTGCCAAAAATTTCAACTCGAACATTGGCTGCTCTGAATAAACAATCACCTTATTAAATATTCCAATTTCTTCAAATTGAAATTCGAAGCACTTTGCTCTATTGTCTTATTAACCTTTCCTTTTTTTCCTTTCTTTTCTTAAAAAAAAAAAAATTCTTTTTAATTTCTCCTACCTGTGAGGAAATTTCTTAAATAGATAATAATTTATAATTATTAATAATTAATTGTGAAATATACAATAACAATTTAATGGTTATTAGTTTGACATAAGTATACACCTGTCATTCGACTGGAAAATATAGAGAGATTAACTTCTAATTGAATATAAATAAAAAATTTGTTTCATTTGGACAATTTCGAAAATTACAATCATATAATATTTATTTGAATAAGTAACTGTAACTTATTAATAAGTAATCAAGTGCTAGCCTTGGGCCAATTCTAAACTCTTTGAAATAAAATTTATTCAAAATCATTTCGTTCTAGGCCTAGATTCTATAAGAAAATCAAAATTCTAAACTTATTTGCGATTAACTTTTTTGTATTATTAAATAAAAACCTTTTTTTTTTTTTTAATAGAAACCCATTCAAAAGTAAATTGTTTTGGATTGTAATGAAGGCATGGAGATATCAGCCAAATTGGAATGCCCAAGGTTCATTAAAACGCCCAGAATAAGACGTTTCGGCCTGAATGTATTTGGCCATCTTCAGTTATTAGGAATTATACACATAATGCAGCATGTGATCAAACCAGGATTTGTCAATAATAATATTTGTTTGCTTCATACAAAATTATATCTTAAATTTAAGGATTGCGGTGTGGGTTTCAAGTGAAACATTTTGAACAAAGCTTCTATTTATGTGAGTTTCACGGGGTTAAAAATGTATTAACACAAATTTAAATACTCGATATATTTCGGGTTGTTAACCCATCTTCAGGAGTTGGAAAAACAGATTTTTGTAACTCCTGAAGATGGGTTAACAACCCGAAATATATCGAGTTTTTAAATTTGTGTTAATACTCTTTTACCCTCGTGAAACTCACATAAAACAACCCGTGTTCAAAATTATATCGTTCCTGCGCCCAAGATCAGAGGGGATCTGATCTCTGATCTCGGCAAATTAATGGTGTGATGTTGACTTTGTTTTTATAATTGGTAGAAATAGAATACACATTTCTTAATATCATCCATACCAAGTTACTCTAATGTCGATGAACACAGGTCTTTTGGTATCCAAATGGCTTAAATAAAATCATCGGACTGCCTGGGGTCCGAATCCGTGACTTTTAGTATACGAGGTTAGCACGCTAACCCCTACACCAAGCCCCAAGGGCTACAAATCATTTGAAATAAATAGGGATGGAGTCTAATGACCTTAGGTGTCGAAAAAGACCTTAAAAAAAAATCAATTCATATGAAATTTTGTATTTATTTAGGATTCTCTATTGTGTATAAAATGTCCAAATATGAGATTAAAATTTTGAAAAATAACCATAGTTTATTTGAAGCAGTCAACATTTAAAATAAGACACAGAACCTATGGTAATTTTGAATCATTTGACTTTTTACTTTTTTTTTTTACTTATTTACTTTTGAAATGCAAGTGGACAAGTTAACTAAGATGCTTTGGGAAACTAAATATATCTCGACACAAAAAATATGCTGTGCGTTAGGCCATACCAGATTTTTTAAATTTTCTATTCCAGCAACCAACAACCCCTTCTCTCAATGCATATAAATAATTTTGAACAAACTCCACACTGATTAATTTCTTTTTTTTAGAATTAGACAAACCTTTTGCATTCATTAATTAACGATATTAAAATTAACATAAATACGGGAAGTTGTTTAATTATTAAAAAAAGTATTTTTTTTTCCTGTAAAATTATTAGACTGAAGCAGAGTGATTTCAGCCAGGATATATGACAAATTATTTATTATATGCTAACTCTCATTCATTCCCCTTTCTCACAACCAACAAAAAGTAATATATTATTTATTTAATAAAAATGTCACTAGTTATTCTAATTAAAGTCTACTTTCATACGACCTCAAGGCTATTTTAATATTTTTTTTTATTTTATATTTAATATTGTAATTAGATTTGTAAGGTGACTAGATGATTCATTCCTTGCTAATTGATTTTTATGAATAATAATGAATTTCTCATTAGATGTTAGACACAGTGGCTGGTCCTTAAAAAAAGTATCTTTTTTTTTTAAACCGAAAACTAGACAAGAGTGTTATATCTTCGTGTAGCTCGTGATTTACTTGTCGGTATTTGGAGCAGATGGTACGCTCTAGGGTTGAAAGACAAATTTTTTGGTTTGGCTTTTATTGGGGAAACTTAATTATGGCCGACCAATGTGTGCAACAGTAATTGGTTTCGGTTCCAAAAGAAACCATTTTCAAGGCCTGAAAATGAAAAATACAATTCGTTGTTACATCGCAAAATCACAACAGAGAGACAGATATTACACAAAGATTAATGGCAAAACAAACATATATGGACCCAGTTACGCAATAGTGTGCCAAGCGCCAGCTACCGAGTTTTGAGAAAATTAACATTAAAGTTTTTGTCAATTGTGCAAGTAACATTAAATATAAATTTTTTTAGGACATATTTCATAAAAAATACTATTAATTATAGCATTTAACTTAATTTTTAATTTTTTGGCGCTTGACACACTAATGTGTAACAGGGTCCATATATAATACAGTTGGTTGTTGGACCCACCTCAGTTCCCCAATTGTTTTCGTTTTTGTTCAAGTGTCTTCAAATGTCTCTTGAATTGACGATGGACAATAAGCAACACCAATGTTACCGTTAACAGAAGACCAACATGAAATTTGATTTGATATTGCTACACTTAAATCAAAATTTCTCTATACCCATAATTGGCACAATAAAGTTTGCCGAAACGTCTTGCAATAAAGGAGTTTGATTTAATACTTACCTGGCTGCATTCCTCTCCAATTCCTGTTTTTGAATTCTACACAGCCATTTTCTGCATTATTCAGTGGTAGAGTGTCTGCCTCTTGTGATAAGGGTCATCCCGTCAAAGACGACAAAAATTTGTTTCATTTGAATTGGCTACCAATCAAATGAATTAAATGGTCTAATTGGCCTTCGATGCCGAAAAAGACTTTAAATAAAAAAAAAAAAAAATTAAGAAATTATTTATGAATTTTAATCAAAATCGTTAGATCCAGCAAAAACACTAAAAAAAGTACATCACTAAAGTACTAGTACTCTCTACTTTTTTACTAAAAACTTCATGTTGTATGCCAGAAGGTAGCTAACTTTAATATAAAATTTCAACCTCGTAGCACTTTTATTTCTTGTTAGTCACACAAATTGCAGAACCCACTAATAAAATACATTTTCGAATGTTTCACTTTTCTTTGTTTTTAATTTATAGTCAGTCTATTGACTTTACAAATGGATTCTAATAATTTACCAATAGCTTTCAGCAGGCGTTCAACAGCTTTCTTCCTCTTGGCTACCTATCCAGATGATGAACTTTGCTTGGCTCTGGGTTAACAGCAATTTCATTAATCAGAGTTCACCTGTTCAAAAAAATAAAAGGAAAATTGCTTTTAATTATCATATTTAATCAATATATGGCTATAAAGTTATCCAAAGTGATCAGGTTTTAATGTTAAATTTATGCAAATCGATATTAATTTATAATATAATAAATATTAACTTGTCATGGTCTAACAACTAAATTCTTGTTTTTTTCTTTTTTATTATAATAATTAACATTAAATTATTTCTGTATGATCGGGAAATCTGAAAACTTAATTTATATTTTAATATTCATAAATATTTAAATTTATGTTCTATAAATCACCTCCCAATCCTTATTATCAAATAAAGAGCAGTCAAGGGGACCAAAGAAAACATTCGTTAGGATAATCTAATTTTTAATTTAATTATTTTTATTTCTCTTTTGCAGAGAACCTCGCTCCGGGTGAACTGAAGAAGTTCCGGAATAAGCAACGCAAGGCACAACGTAAAGCCGAGTTGGAACGATTACAAGCTGCCCAGGCTCAGGAAAAACGCGATCAGCACAGTAAAGCGAATAGGCAAAGCGATGCTGAACCTGATGCGCCACAACAGGATGAACTTATTCCTGATAAACTCGCCAAGGTACAATTAGTGTCAGGAAAAAGAAAACAAATTTGAGGGTCCTCATACCCCTGATTTTTCGCCCCTGGATTTCCTCAAATCAATAAATCTAGCCTTCAGCAAAATGAGTCGTAATTGGCCGAACGCAACCCGTCCAGCTAGTTTCTCCTCATGTTGATTTCTTGCTTCGCCTTCAATTTCCTTTTAGGCAAACAAACAAACAGCGAGGTAATCCGGTTGCCTATTCACAAGGGGCTAAGCCATTGAAAGATGGCTCAATTAATCATGTTTTAAATACTGCCTTCAAGGGCGGATCCAAAATTTTTCGGGATGGAGGGGGGGGGGGGGATTTGGTGTGACTGGTTGCACAGCACACAACTTTCTCTTACTTTCTATAAATTAAAGTTGCATTCTGTATATGTTTAACACAATATATAGAGCTATACAAATCAAATTTTTAAGTATTATTTTATTAAATTTTATATTAAAATTTAATTTCCACAAAAAATATTTTTCTCAAATATCGGGGGGGGGGGGGGGGTTAATACATCCTTTTCCCTTTTGATTAAAATTCATAAATCAATTATTTTTTTACTTGCTTCCTTTTTTCTTTAGACCAGGGGTTCTTAAACTGGTATAGATCGCGGACCCCTTGAACATTTTTTTCTCGCTGACCCCTTTCTAACTCTCACTCTTCAAGCCTGATGGTTTAATCAGTATGCATTTCTTGGTGAATACCGGTATGAATAATGTAGCCTATATGTATACCTGGTATTTGAATTTTTGGTTCAGTTTAAGAGCCCCTGCTTTAGATGGATTACTTTAAAACAAATATTATGATCGATTTTCTTCATAAATTGTTAATTTATTTCCAGGTTGAGGAACCTTTGGAGCAGGCCATCAAGTTCCTACAACCATTGCAGACATTAGCTGCCAATCGAATAGAAACGCATTTAATGGCTTTTGAAATATATTCACGGAAAAGTAAGTTGAATCAATCATCTTAAAATAATTATATTCAAGAAAAAGAAAAGAGATTTACACTTATAAGTAGGTTTAATTAATCAAGATGCCGTTGACCTAATAGTTGACCTAATAGAATGCTTTTTTTTTTAATTACCGATTAATTAAAAAATATTTTTTTTATATTTATTGAAAATGCAAAAAACGTTCTATTATAAAAATTGTAATTTTTTTTTTTTTTTAATCTAAAAATGTAAAAATTATTAATATTCAACCTATAATAATTAAATAAAGTGGAGACAAAGTCAAAAATAAATTTCGTATTTTTTTTTTAAATTAACGGCCAAATAGTTCAGCACTCTTGCAAAAGATGGCAGGGTAGTCTAATAGCTGGCTTTATCAGATCACTTTTTTAAAACATTGACACTTTTTTTCTCATTCACACAGTCTTTTCGGCAACTTAGGCCATTTAAGACTTTTAACGATACTCGTATGTTTAATATATCTATTGGGGGTCCAGGCATTTCTATTTAAGCCATTTTGGTATCTAAATGCCTTAAATAAAATCATCGGACTGCCTGGGGTCCGAACCCGTGACGTTTGGTATAGAAGGTAGGCACGCTACCAACTACTCCAAGCCCCGAGGGCATTTTTATGCCTTAATAATATTTATAAACTATTCATTATTAAAAGATCAACAAAAATTAAACAAATACATGAGATTAAATACATCCTGCCATCTGTTGGCAAATTTTCCTAATAGTTGGGCCTTTTGGCTAAATTTTTAAGACTCCTAACGCCATCTTATCTCAAAAACATGCGAAATGCCTCTTGTGCTAGAGGTCGAAGGTTTGCATCTCATCATAGGTGAGAAAAATTTATTTCAACTGAATTGGCTAACAATTTAATTGAATTAAATGGCCTCAAATGACGAAAAAGATCTTAAACAAATAAAAAAATAAAGTGTCTATTTATTAGTTAGCCCTAAAAGTAATAATATTGTATTTTTCTTTTAGAACGTCCTCTGTTGATGCTCCAATCGGTTCGTCGTGCACATCGAACTTGTCCTGACCACCCCGAGCTTCATCCTTGTATCGTGCGTCTTCGACTTCTTATAGATGAATGGTCGGATAGTCTGGATTCAAGAGTCTCTTTGGTTCTCCAGCAACAGTTGGAGCCGCTCTTCAAAGGCCGTGAGGCCCAACTAATCAATCAGGAGTTCCTGGATAATCATCCCAACTCATTAGACCACCTCTATCAAGGTTATTAAGCATATTAAAAAAAAAGAGAGAATTAATAACAGACTGCGGCATATTAAACAACTTTAGCATATTTTGGTGCGCTGAATACGAAAATATTTTTTTTTGAATTGACTCTACTTTTGGAGATAAAGGCAATCCAATTTATCCTAGAAATTACATTATAGAAGGAGAATTTTTTTTTAAAAAGTTTATTTTAAAATTATCAAATTATTTCAAACAATTGAACGATAGTAGAATTTAAATGTCACCTGATTTCAGCACAATAATTTTATTGGAAATATTTCGTCCAGGTCAGTCCCAGTACAAAAATATGTTTTGAGGGATCATGTCCATATATGATTATAAAATTTATAAGGCAGTTAAAGGTTGAGTCTCTATATAAAGAAACTCTCTAAATGTTGAGATGTTTCGGCTTTATTGATATAATGGCATTCCCAGACAACTAAGTGATTATACTTTGGAATCAACCTTTGACTGCCACATGCCACTGAAACGATTTCATTTTCAAAAAATCTTTTAGTATATTTTATATGTGTATAATATTTGAAATCTCTCCGTTATTGAGACGTTACTCCAACGTTATTCATTCTATTGAATAATAGAACGTGGCTGTAGCTGATATGTTTAATAGGAAAGAGGGTGCAGCCAAATAACTGAGCCTCTATTCAGTAACAAACACTCTTTATTGGGACGTTTCGGCTGGGATCAACCCAGCCTTCATAGAGCATATTTAAATTTTACATATATAAATAGAGTTGTCATTAGTTAATAATACAAATGCAAACAACTTGTATTATTAATTTATGACAACTCTATTTATATATGTAAAATTTAAATATGCTCTATGAAGGTGGGTTCAGCCGAACGTCCCAATAAAGAGTGTTTATTACTGAATAGCCAGTTATTGGCTGCACCCTCTTCCTCTATTAAAAGTTATTCATTCTATAAATTAATGTAATTAAGAAAAATTATAATACACCCCTACAACCTAAACAATTTTTGGACAGTTATATATTTTGTTTAAGGAGGCCCGTGGCTAATCGGATAAGCTGCGGATTATGAATCTAGAGTTGCTGCACAACTCGGGTTCAAATCCACTTGCCGTGACACTTCTCAAACATTGCCAATGTCTCTGTCTCTCTGTAATTGGAGTTAATCTCTGTTGAGAGATGGGAAAATTAAAAATTAAAAAATCATTGTGTGGTTTTAAGAAACCACGATGCAAGTGAAACTTTTTTTTTTCGGATCGTAGACGTTTAAGGTGCGCGTCCCAAAAAGCCGTTAGAAGACGATTCAGTACCAAGTTACTCTAGGCGGCAAGAGATGGCGTTAGTTTTTCCCATAGGGATATAAGGGATTTATTCCATTTCATTTGAATTTTTCCAGCTAATTAATTAAGGGTAAAAAATTAATTAATTTTTAACACAATGATTACTAATTTAATTATCTATAAGATATAGAGCGAATTTTTTAAAATATCCTTTTATTTAATGCGATTAATCTAAAAAAAAAAATTATTTTTTCGAAAATCAAAAAAAGGTCTTTTATAAGTTGTAGATATTATAAATAGCTTTAATTTAAAAAAATTTGAGGTCGATAGCTTCAAAATTGTGGCCGCAAACTCCCAAAATTAACACCCAGAGACGCGCACCTTAACTGAAAATTTTCCGAAAATTATTCAATTTAGGGTAATAAAATCGCGTTTTAATCTTAACTTATAATAAACTAGCAATGGTAGGCCCTGGCTGGCGGCGTCTCGAGATATGACTATTTTAAATTTTAATAAAATCGATTGAAAAATACATTTTTAGAAGGGGGGGGGGGAGAGATCCCTCCCCTGGTAGGGCCAATAGAACTTTCTGAAAATACTATTTTTCAATTATTTACATCCTAGAGAAGCGTCATTTTAAATTTTATTAAAATCGATTGAAAAATAAATTTTAGGGGGGGGGGGGGGGGGGGGGAGGTGCCTCCCCTGGTAGGGCCGGTAGAACTTTCTGAGGTCTTAAATACCATTTTACTTTCTCTTACCTATGTATATATGTAATATATATATAGAGAGAAAGTATTGGATTCATGTCAAAAATTCGATGTCGAGATTTTGATGGATCTTCACGTTTTGAGGTCCCCTGAATCCAAAAAAGTGGTTTTCCGCGACATGGTCTGTCTGTGTGTGGGTGTGTGGGTGTGTGGGTGTGTGGGTGTGTGGGTGGGTGGGTGGGTGTGTGTTCAATTTTAAGGATGAAGGAATTGAGCTACGAGGTTGAAATTTTATATTTAAGTTAAACACCCCCGGGACCGGAAAAATAAGCTTTTAATCAAAATCGGCCAAAGAGTACTAGTACTTTACTGATGTACTTTTTCAGTTTTTTTCGATTTTCTCAAAATTTGCTCCAACGATTTTTTTTTAATTCAAAAATCAATTATGTTTTAGATGCTCTTTAAAATGTATATTCTCATTTTGCGATTGAAATCTTCTGAAGACCACTTTACTCTTGTGTTTCATAGGAAAGATAGGAAAAATGGTTGCCATGGTAACAAAATATAAATATTTTCCCATACTTATAAATTTTACATCTGAATTCAAATGTACCGTACTGTCGGGAACTAAATATATTTCGACACGAAAAATCTGGTGTGACAAGCACAGTACACAACTTTCGATTACCGAAGGTAAGAGAAAGTTGTGTGCTGTGCGCCAGTCACACCAGATTTTTTCAATTATTTACAGGAAATCTTAAAAAAAAAAAGTCGAAAAGTCATACCCCTTATATACTGTATATATTTGTTATTTTTCTTTATTTATTGGATGAAAGGTTCCCACCTGTATTTTATTTATTTATTTATTGGATGAAAGGTTCCCACGTGTATTTTATTTATTTATTTATTGGATGAAAGGTTCCCACCTATATTATTTATTTTTTGTTGGATGAAAGGTTCCCACCTATATTATTTATTTTTTTGTTGGATGAAGGGTTCCCACCTATATATATATAATGTCTTTATTAAGGAACCGATCAAACAGCTGATTGAAAAAGTCGGCCATGTTGGCTTCTCAGGCAGCCGGAGCTACGTCACGATCCAACAAAATTAGTAAGCCCCAGAGTCCGTATCGTGACGTAGCTCCGGCTGCCTGAGAAGCCAACATGGCCGACTTTTCAATCAGCTGTTTGATCGGTTCCTTAATAAAGACATTTTTGGCAATATAAGGCTTTATTTAAGTAATAATAATATTACAAATAAATAATAATAATGAGATAACTTCTATTATTTTTTATTAAAAATAGCAGGAAATATATGTTAATTCAAAACAAAGAGATATCAAATTTTTTTTAAATTAATAAAATATTATTTTTTAAATAGTCAATTAAGAAATATTTTTACTTAAAATTTAATAAAAATATTTCTTGATATAACGATAATTAGTTTTATAAAGATTTTTTAGAAATAAATTACTGGGAAGGAAAATAGTATCGTTTAAGTAAAAAACATTGTTTACACCGACGACAAGCTTATATAGATAAATTCATATATATATATTTATATATATAAGTATATATGTTTATATATATTTATATATATAAGTATGTCGTCGGTGTAAACGGTCGGCATATATATATATAGGTGGGAACCCTTCATCCAACAAAAAATAAATAATATAGGTGGGAACCTTTCATCCAACAAAAAATAAATAATATAGGTGGGAACCTTTCATCCAATAAATAAATAAATAAAATACACGTGGGAACCTTTCATCCAATAAATAAATAAAAATAACAAATATATATAGTATATAAGGGGTATGACTTAACGACTTTTTTTTAAGATTTCCTGTATCATGACTCAATGAACTCTTGTGTCAATGTATTTTTTTTTTTATAATGATTTACAAAAGTTAATTAACACTATTAGTGATTCAATAAATATTTAAATGGCGGAAGCGTCATTTTAAATTTTATTCAAATCAGGTGAGTGTTTTGTGAACCCCTGATAAGGGGGGTTCCCTACCCCCTAATTTGATATAATGATATCCTAAAACCACCCCTGGATAATTTTTTACCCATTAAAAAAAAACACTATGAAAATCGGACCAGTAGTTTCGGAGTATATGCCAAGAAACCTGGTGCGAGTCGTTGGTGACGTCAAGACTTGTGACGTCTCGGCTTGTGACGTCACGACATGTAACGCGACATGCTGATAGAAGAGCGAAAAAAATTTGTGCCGATATAAATAAAGTTTCACT
>JAKCPI010023649.1:0-32511 GCA_023213315.1 Euborellia annulipes | reverse complement strand
AGCAGGAAATTTTACTTTCTTTTTTAAACAATCTGAATTGAAAGCTTCATTTTTTATGACGCATAACTCTGCTTCGATTGTCCCCAGCACAAACTTCAAAACGAGACTCATCACTCCAATGGACACTAATCCATTCATCACTAGTCCAATTAATGTGACTTTTTAGCCCATTTAATCCGGTTTTTCTTTTGTTTTAATGCAAATTGGCTTTTCTTTCGCCTAAAAAATTAGTGAAATTTACAAAAAAAAAATTAGGTTAAGTTGCAATAAAATTACCTTAAGTTTTAAAAACCTAACTTAAGGGCTTCTCTATGGCACGTGGATCTTGAAACACTTGGCCCCTGGCATCGCTCTAAAGATCAGATAATTCACCATAGTCGAACGCCTGTTTTTCTAATAATCTTCTTCAATGCCCGTCTATCAGCATCTGATATTTTGGATTTCTACGCATACCGAGGTTTTGTAGCTATTGTACCCGTTGTTTTATAAACTCGAATAATATATCTGACAGTAAACTTTGATAAATTAACTAGATCGCCAATTTCCGCGTTTGATTTTCCCTTTTTAAATAAATGGATAATAATTGAGCGGTTTTTCATCAACAACCTTTCCACGAGTCATTTTTACTAATAATAAACAAAACAAACTTTCTTTTGTTGGAAAAAGGCAGCCTACTTGATTATTTCAAAGATTCTTAAAAAAAAATCGTGAAAAGTAAAGAACTATTTTTTATATAAAAATATGTTTTAAACAAATTAAAAAATAATTTTAAGTTAAATGTTACAATAAAATGTTTTAAATTGTTTAAAATGTTGTTCCAAATAATAATAAAAATAAATATTTAAATTAAATTTACCGTGAATTAACTTGTAATTTTATTTAAAGATAAAATATTGAGGTGGGCCAATTGAGATGGGACGGGGCTGTTTATAATTGAGATAAATATATATTTTTAGTAGTCAATAGCTTGAAGGTTTACTTTATTTTTTATCGGTGCCCTTTTCAATCGATGAAAATTTCTTAAAGAATTACTTATTAGTTTTTTTTACTCAAAAGTAAAAATGTTAGTAGCGCTACCGTGTCAGATATTAGGCTACTTTAAAATAAAATAAAAATTACTTTGAAGAAGTAAAATCAAGTAACAACCAACACTTTGTTACGGTAAAAGTGATAACATTTTATCGTAATTTCTGAAGTTATTTTTCCATAAAAAAACCCTATAGTATAACCAAACTGAAATTTAAAGCCTAGCTTGCGCCTATGACTTTATTTATTTTACTTTATTTATTTATTAATTTGCGAGTATATTTTACATATAATATTATAGCCCCGGGCGCGAGTTAACTACGCTAGCTACGCCACTGCCAAACACCCCTCCAATATCCAAATGAATAAATTTTAATAAATTAACGGAATTTTCTGGGTGGGGGGAGGGGGGGGGGTTGGACCCCTGGTACCTATAAAAAGAATAAAAATTCTCAATTTTTAATGAATATTTTTATTAATAATATTTATTAAATAATAACTTTTCATTTAAAAATATAAATCATAAATATATACATATAAAATTTGAATAAAAAATATATTTATTGCTTATTTTACAAAAATAGATATTTAAAAAAATAATCACTATATTAATTTATCGCCCGATCCAATTGAGTAAATTCGAGTATTTGTTGCTCCAGATCAGTCTCGAGATCTAATTGTTCTTGAAATGAGCCAATATATTCTAAAAAAAAAAGTTTTAAATCATTAAAAAAAAAAAAATGTTTTCATTCAAATGGAAAGAAATTGTTAAAAATAAAATATTTCTAAAGTTATAAATATCCAAAAGACACCTGATCGATGTAGGAGGTGGCAATGGACCATCGCTGAGATAAACAGACATCTGTTCATCTTTCATTTGTTTTTAAATAACAAAAAAGCTAAAAATATCAATATTAGTTGAGTAAAAGAAAACCCACCTCCGGAATCTCCAAGCAACTTGCGCACTGATTCATATGGAATATATTCGAGATCGTCCAAATTGTCAGGCGTTACTATTTCAGAGTCGGAGAAATCGTGGAGACGATCTGAAAAAAAAAAAATATATTTTTATTTCGGAATAAATGAAACTTATTTTTTTCTTTTTATTTCCGGTCTTTGGCGTTGGCAATTCGACCCTGTCTTGTATACAATATTAATAAGATCCATTTCGAAACATACATTTTATTTATTTATTCTCTATTGACAATTATATAATCTCGACCTCTTTTTCCCGTCTGGAGCCTTCTTCAGTGAGATCAGATCTACTATCTAATTGTCAACTAGAGAGAATAAATATTTATTTTATTATAATGTATTCATGTTTCATTCTCGAAATTCTCGAGGACTGAATTGACCTTTTTCATCTTCTAAATTTATCTACAGTCCTGGTGAGTTCATTATTAAATATTAATAAGAATAAACAATTATTTTGCCAAGGTCTTCGACATCTGAAGCTTTTTAGATGCCATCCCGATTTTATTATATTAATTGATAGCCAATATAATTTAGAATTGTAAGCGACATCTGAAGCCATTTATAATCGTGGAAGAAGGCCGTCTAATTCACAGGAAGGTGAAGAAAAAAGCCAAATTAGCCCGGCAAAAATCTATTTTCAATGTCTACGTTTTGGGGACTATTCGTCACCTATCCTCAGGAATACAACAGTATTGTTGTAAAGGTCCTGAAGATGGGTGATGTATAGTCTCCGAAACGTACACATTGGAAATAGATTTTTATCGGGCCAAATTAAGTCTTTTTTTCTTCACCTTCCTGTGAATTAGACGGCTTTCCTCCACACGATTATAAATGGCTACGTTTCGGGGACTAATTAAGTCTTTTTTCTGTGAAGCCTTTTAGACACCATCCAGATTTTATTACATTATTATTAGAGGAATTTTAAATTATAGACCACATTTTTGTATTAATTATTTATTAAAAATATATATACGGTAAATACTGTACAACATTTCGACTGCTTATTCTGCAAGTAGACTACTGTGCACTTGCTCCGACTCAAGTGAACTTTTTAATAAATTGAATGGAAGAGAGCAAGTATGGGGTCAGCAAATAAAGAGAGCCTTTGAATGCCAAATGCCGAAAAGGAGACGTTTCGGACAAAATTTTATTCGTCCATCCTCAGTCGTTGTAGGCTTATAAACCTTTTTTAATAAATAATTAATACAAAAATGTGGTCTATAATTAAAAATTCCCCAAATAATAATAATTCAAACCACAAAAGCTTTAGTACATTATTACATTGATAGCCAATATAATTTAGAATTGTAAGAGAACCCCTAACACAAGAAACAAAATCTCTACCTCAGTTTAACTAAAAATAGAGGCAAGTCTTTATATATCAAAAAAGAGAAAATAATGAAAGAATATAAGCATATATGATGACGAGTTAAACATTTCTAGATGATTGATTTTCTTATTTGTTATAACATCGAGAATCTTAGCTACCGAAGGAGGGAGGACATCTGTCACAGGTGTAGCATCTGGTGTGGCAAATTGATGTGATAATTGGAAAGGAATTTCAGATTCAAGTGTTTTCCCATCTTAAATGCACTTCCAGGGCCATTTTTTGCGATAATTAATCTTCGAATAAATAATTACTAAATAACCCTCTTTGAAGCTTCCTTAAAAATTAGTTATTTTCTCTTTGTATATTACACACATAATATTTTCTTACATGTAAAATCATGGTCGGTGAGAGTTGTTTGCAGAGGCTCTTCGACTGTTATGTGGTGGTCTGAAGGAATATATTCAGCGGAAGGAAGGTTACTGTTGTTCGTTGCATTGGTCGGAGGTAGATTCACTGTTGTCGGGAAACAACTAGAGACAGGCGATTCGGGCATCGAACTAGGGGTGGTTGTATTAGCAGAGCATTCCTCGTTTCGTGTCTAAAAACCAAACAGCGTCTTGTAAATAAGAAGAAATAAATGTTTTGTTTTCTATTTAAAAAATAAATTTACCTTTTTTCGAGAATGTGTATGTTCTGGATTGGCATGATGCTTCACATGTTTTCGTAATGAACTAGGATCTGTATAACGCTTAGTACACCCATTCACTTGACACGCATAAGGTTTCTGAAAAGATCGAATCAATTGATTATTTGCTGTGTATTAATTAGGAATTAATAAAAAAAAAAGAATAATACTAACCGTATCAAAGTGTGTCCTTTGGTGTTTGGCTCGGTCACTGCTATTGCTAAAAGCCTTATGGCATCCTGCATATTGACAGGAATAAGGCCGCTCCCCAGTATGTGATCGGTGATGGATTTTAAGATTTTCCAATCGGGAAAATGCTTTTGTACATCCCTCGAACTAAAACAAAAAAAATATCAATATATAAATATTAAGTTTTGTTATGAGTTAAAATATTTTAAATTTCTATTTCTTCTTTTTTTTGTTTATTAGGTATTGCGGTGAGGGGACGGCATGCCTAACCCTCTTTTTCCACTCCCGTCTATCTAACTCATAGATACCCGTTCAGATATATGTAACTGCGATTGTGTGATCTTCCCCTTTCTAAATTTGTCATGAATTCGCCACTACTGGGATCAGGACCGAAGGCAGAAATCTTTTTTCGAAGGTAGGGGGAAAGGAGTGAGTAATTGTCGATTCGCGGGATTAAATTCTAAAGAAGATTTATCTTTTAAGTTCTTTGACATTCGATGTCGAGATTTTGATGGATATACATGTTTAGAGGTCCCCTAAATCCAAAAAAGTGGTTTTCGAGACATGGTCTGTCTGTGTGTCTGTGAACAAAATAACAACGGAAAGAGCTAGGAGGTTAAAAATTTTATATTTAAGTTAGGTACCCCCCTGAGACGTGACACGAAGCTTTTGAACAAAATCGACCAAAAAGTACTAGTACTTTACTGATGCACTTTTTCACTTTTTTTCAATTTTAGCAAAATTCGCTCCAACGATTTTGATTAAAATTCAAAAATCAATTAATTTTTAGATGGTCTTTAAAATGTATATTCTCATTTTGCCATTGAAATCTTCTAAAGAACACTTTACTCTTGTACAGTGAGCGCCACAATTAAATCCTCACATGGGAGCTAGAGCCTTAAGTAAATAAGGTATATTATAGGCATATAGTGAAATAATTTTAATGATTGAAAAGGTAAAATAAAATCTGGTACAAATGACTTTATTTTATCTTTTCAAATTTAAAATTATTTCACTATTAGCCATATAATATACCATTTACTTAAGGCTCTAGCTCCCAGGTGGGGACTTAATTGTGGCGCTCACTGTACTCCATAGGAAAAATAAATAAATATAAATATGTTTATAAATTTTATATCTTGAATTCAAATATACCATACTGTCGAAAACTAAATATTCTATATGTCGACACAAAAAATCTGGTGCGACCAGTCACACCAGATTTTTTTTGTCATGACCAGAGAGCCTCGTTTAAAGGAAGCTTATTATAAAATTCTCCATATTTCAAAAACGCCGAAACAACATTTTCTAAGACCTGAGAAATTGCTAATATGAACTATTTCGAAAAATTTTTCGCATTTATAGAACTGGTATTTTTAGGTTTAATGAATTTTATCAAAAATTACAAACTTTTAGTTAAAATCAATCAGCTTGATTAATATTTATTCAATTTTCGTTTTGAATTTTTTCCCATAATTATACCTAATTAAGTGAACGACTTAAATCGTCGCCAGTAATAAGGGAAGAGATGTAATTCAGTGGTCTCTAGACACCAGCAGTCTCAGCTCATTATTTGTCTGGGAGAGTCTGGGGACACCCAAAGGAACACATGTGCTATGCTGTGCTGTTAACGAAACCATCTCCCAATGTTTTTTATTTTCCTTAGATGGGTGAGGAAGGGGGAAAAGGGGGAAGGGGCTACCACTTTTTTTTCTCAGATCGTCGATGTTTTTGTGTCATGTTGATGCTTGCATCTATCGTCGGCTTGAGAAAGAGAGCAAAACCTTTTCAAGTTTAAGGCCAATGTGATTTTCATTTTGAAAGAAAAATTTAGAATCAGGAAAGAATTTTTTTTTTTCTCAAATGAGAAATCTTGATTTTTAATTATTAATCGTTGAATGGTTTTCGGCGTTGATTTCGTAAATTTTTAAGGAAAAGTAAATAATAAAGGGCAACAGAATGTTTGCTCTTAACTTTAGTAGTTCTCAAGTAGAAGAGAAAGAATAATTAATGATAAAGGATCATTTTAAATTTCAAGTTAAATTTTCTTTTAAATGAAATTATTCCCTTAGAGATTGTGCTAACCATTTATGGATCTCAGTTCACATATCTATCAGGGGCATAATCAAAAGACAAGAGGACATTCCCACACCCCTCTCCAGTAGTAGGCCATAAAATTTCTTAAGTGATATTGTTGAAGTTGTTTTACTTTCGATGTAATAAAACTCAAAAATCTGGTATGGCTTATCCTTCGGCAAGAGAAAGTTGAGTACTGTGCTTGTCACAGCAGATTTTTTGTGTCGAGATATGTTTAGTTGCCCTTAGCAACTTAGTTCCAAACTTGTAAAATAATGACTTAGGATATCGTGCGCTTAACTTATTTTGATTCAATTTAAAAAAGTATTATTTTAGATCTATTTCTTTAATTTCTCAAGTTAATATTACCATGGGGCTTGGTTTAGTTGGTAGCGTGCGTGATACCGAGGGTCGCGTGTTCAGAGGCCAGGCAGCCCGATGATTTTTTTAACCCATTTGATACCAAATGGCTTAAATAAAAATGCCTGGACCCGCAATAGATATTATAAATAATAACGGTTATTATCAAAGTCTTAAATGGCAAAGTTGCCGAAAAGACTGTGTGAATGTGTGTGTGAGTGTTTAAAAAAAAGTTATTAATCTGGTTTCCTTTTAAATACATGTAGACTAATAAAAAAATTTCTATAATAATAGATGATTATATTATAATTTTTAATTAATTCTGGGATGAGGTTTATCTTCAAGTTGCCTGGCAAAATTAAGGAAACTTGATTATATTATAATTGGAAATGGCTGATAAGTAGGCTAACCATATTCAGATGATAAAGAGGCAGCCAATACAAATACAAAATTTCAATTTTCTCTCGTCGATGTTTCGAACGCTCATCCAAGGGCGGATACAAGGGGGGATAAAGGGGGTAATTACCCCCCCCCCCCACGAGATTTGAAAAAATACTTTTTTTCTCAAAAAAATTTATTTTGTAATTGGAAGATTTTCGCTGGATAAGATGTATGGAAAGAACCGGAGAATAAAAACCAGCAATTGGATGGACCCTCTCACATCATCTTTAATTGGCAAATATTTCGACTGGCATTACGCCTAGTCATCATCGAGTGCAAACAAATGATTTGGTGGAGAGCCCGTGTCAAACAATGGTTGAGGATTATTTTAAAATTTTTTCGGAGAAGCAGGGGTCAGACGCAAGTGCAAGCGAAGTTTGCACTTGCGTCTGACCCCTGCTTCTCCGAAAAATTTAAAATAATCCTCAACCATTGTTTGACACGGGCCCTCCACCAAATCATTTGTTTGCACTGATGATGACTAGGCGTAATGCCAGTCGAAATATTTGCCAATAAAGAGTGTGAGAGGGTCCATCAATTGCTGGTTTATTCTCCGGTTCTTTCCTATAAAATTTATTTTTAATATAAAATTTTAAAAATTAATACTTAAAAATTTGATTGTATTTATATTCTGGCAAACAAGTACAAAATGCTCCTTTAAATTACTGAAATTAAGAAAAAAGTGTGTGCTGTGCGACCAGTCACACCAGATTACCCCCCCCCCCCGAGAAACACCTCTGGATTCGCCCTTGCGTTCATCATAGCTTATGACTTTTCTATCTGTCCTAATAAGCGTTCGAAATGTCGACAGAGAAAATTGAAAATTTGTTTTTTTTTTTGTTGGCTGCCTCATCTCCTGAATATAGATGATTATACCTGAAGAAGTTTAGGGAATAAGTGTCCGAAACATTCTAACAAAAATTATAAATTTTTATTTAATAACAACAAGTATGAAAGCTTCATCTTCCAAAATAATAGATTGAGTGATGAGTGTCGATGTAATGTCGTCCGCATATGTGACAAATCGTTTATACGATTTTTTTTTTTGTTATTCATTCCAAAAGTGTTTATGGATTGAGTTTAGGGTCACGAGAGTTCAAGTCCGTGGCATTGACTCAGTTCTTTTCGTTTTTTAGCCATCTGGATTTGACTTTAGGTTAAATGCAAACAGATTTGCCTAAAATTCGTTTTAGTTGAATTCCTTACTAATTTTTTAAAATTTAACAACTTTGAGAATTTTTTTTTTATGGATTAATAACCAAATAGAAAAATAAAATGGGATGACTATAAATTTGACTAAACTCGACATGTAAAAGAAAAAAAAAATCTCTCAAGTTTGGGGTTTATAGCCCTTTAGACAGTCTTTCTAGGACTTCGGTTTCTTTTCTTTCTACGTCTGGAAAATGTTTATCTGATTGACATTTCTATTTGGATGGGATAGATTTCCCAATTAATTTTAAGATCAATAGCCCTTTTTTTTTTTGCACATGAATTTTTTGTCACTCAAATAAGTTACAAATCAAATTTTAACTTGAAGTTATAAAAAATAGCGTTTCTCACCATGGAATAGGGATTAAATTTTTTTTTTGAAAAGTAGTGATTTGAGCATTGTCCTAAATAAATTTCGATATTCGGGTTTAAGAGTATGCTGCCCAAAAATTTAGCAAAAAAAAAAAAAAAAAAAAATTTGATACTTTTCGTTCGATTCCAAGTATTTTTGGAATCGATACTTTGGAATCGAGTACCAAGTAGGTATCGGACAAACATACTCGGTACACGTACCCGATGATGATTAGTTAGGTCGGAAAAACATTTACATTTTATTTCGTAAATTTGTAATTATTTATAATAGAAATAAGTGGAACGATTTGTACCACTGAATTTATTGTAGTCTTTGAATGCTTTTTTAGTTTAACGCAGTTGACAGCACTGTTTGCTTTTGGAAAACATCTTGAAAAATTATTCTTTTTGGGTAGTAAGCCACAAAAACTAAATTTTTTTCTTAATCGTAATTTTTTTTTTTTTTTTCTTCTATAGGATATGCTACGATATTAAAATTCAAATAAGAAAATACAGTATATGAAAAACGATTGAAAATTCATATTTTTTTACAGTGAACATATGAATAAATAAATATAATAATGTACATTCACATTTGACAACTCCCTTGCCTTAAGATGGCCAAATAAATTTGAACCAAAACGTCGCGAATTTTTAAGAGTTTCATTAGTTTAGAGACACTTCTACCAGGCTGCCACTTTCTACTATTGTTCAAATATATCAATCACAGCCACTTCCTCACTCGAGAAATTTAAATTTTTAATATACACCCCGAAATTATGTGATGATTTGATAAAATGCTGTTTATTTTTATAAAAATTATTAAAATAATTAAAAAATAAAAATCATTTTATATATTATTAATAAAAAAAAAAACAGCTTAATGCAACGAAGCTTAAAACATATGTTTTTTTTAAGCAACCATAATATTTTCTAATGACTTCCAAGAGTGTTTTTATTTTTTTATTATTTTTTTCCCCCGTTTAAACCTTTCCTCACCCTTATGCTCTTCTCTTTTTGACACTTAACTATATAAACAAAACCCTTTTAAATCTGAAATCCATATAGTCATATTTAAGACTCTAAAGGATTAATGATCCAGTAAAAGTTTTTTTTTTTTATCAACTTTCATAATATTTTGGGCGATGCAATTAAAAAAAAAGAAAATACCTTTAATTTAAATATATTAATAGAATTTTCTTTTATAGAAGACAACATAAATGTCATCCATATGTTTACTATAAAATTAGGTCTTTTTACTTTATTGTTTTTAAACAATTATTTTGTCCAGAAACTCAATATTTTCTTTCCTTACAATAGAGAATAAACAAAACTCTTGGATATTTTTTATGAAAAAAATTAAAAAATTAAAATGTAAAAAATGTACTTCACTAGAGTTTACTTCCGAACATGTTAATCACTACTACCAGAGGGACTTTTCATAATTTACCCAAAAAATCTGATGTGAGTGGTCACACTGTGCTTGACACATCAGATTTTTTGTGTCCGCATATATTTAGATTCCGACAATACGGTGCATTCGAATTTCAAGTTGTGAAATTTATAAGGGAAAATATATTATATTTTGTTACCAAGGCAATCATTTCTTCTATCTTTCCTATGAAGTACAAGAAAAAAGTGGTCTTCAAACAATTTTGAGAACAAAATGAGAATATACATTTTAAAGAGCATCTAAAAAATTGATTTATGAATTTTAATCAAATTCATTGGAGCGAATTTTGAGAAAATCGAAAAAAAAAACCTAAAAAGTACATCAGTAAAGTACTAGTACTTTTTGACCGATTTTGTTCAAAAGCTTATTATCACCTCTTGGGAGGGTGCCTAACTTAAATATAAAATTTCAACTTCCTAGGTCTTTTCGTTCATGAGATATTTTGTTCACAGACACACACACGGAGACAGATCATATCGCCTCAAAACGTGTATATCCGTCAAAATCTCGAGATCGAATTTTTGTCATACTTTCTCTCTATATATTAACATATATAGGTAAGAGAAAGTAAAAATGTACTTCAATAGTCGGACTTCGATTAGTCAATAAAAATATTTTTTACTTGAAAAAACAATTTTTCTAAAAATTTTAACAAGAAAAAAAAACAATTATTTAGCTTCCGCAAACTGAACTATTTGATGTATTGTTGTTTTCAAATTTATTTTATCTATTGTAATAAGAAAAAGTGACTCACCGGACATTTGTTGGGCTTATCTCCACTATGGACCCTCATATGGATGAGCAGCTTATACCGAGCATTAAAAGGTCTCCACCGGCGTAAACAGCCCTGCCAGAAACAGCTGAAATCTTCGCCCTTCCTTGATTCTACATGGCACTTCTCAATATGACGCACAAGGGACTCCTGATCTCCGAACACCGCATAGCAGTCAATCCATCTGCACTCGAGGGGTCCACAATTTGCTGTCAACATAAACATTTTTATTACTTCTCTATCGTCGGAGAAAAATTTAACAGATAATAATAAATAAGAGATTTTTTACCTGTTCCTTCTTCCTCCGAGAGTTCCGGGCTTGGAACCTGATGACAAGAATTATCAAAAGTGAACGCTTCCGTCGGCATCGAAGCCATCTGAGGAGTGATTGGCGTTGCGGGTGACGGAGCTCCAGGCGTTTCGCATTTAATCAGTAATGACGTCAGCAGCTCACCTTCTTGCTGGGGTAACACCACCTAAACAACAAACACCGAATCAAAAAATTAAATTCATCAATAGATTAATTATTCAATAAATAATTTAGAAAGAGCCTCACCTGATTAGCGGAGAGATCGGTATAGGCGCACACTTGTTCAAGTGTTCGCATGGCATCTTGCGTACTCAGTGTTGATGGTGCACTTGTAGGTGTTAGAGGTGTTGTGAGTTGTGTTGAAGGAGGACATGCCTCCCTCGCTGAGAGATGTCCGTAGCATCCTTGCCGAACTTCATCCTTAAACAAAAATACCCATTAGACAGCTTGAAATAAAAAAAAAAAAATCATTTAAAATATAACTTCAATAACCAATGTAATAAATAGATAACATTTCAGAGGTTTAGATGTTAAAATATTACTGAAAAAATATTTTATTTAGATCTAATGTCTGTCGTTTCGATTCAGTAGAAGTCATCCACAAGTTATAAGATATATTTAGAGTACAAAATCAAACAAGAATCGAGAAACAAAACACATTTACAAATTACGAAGTTTAGTCATTATTAAAATTAAAAATACAAATTAAACACTAGGTTATTTGTTTCAAAGGTTTTATTAATTATAAAAACGTATTCACATTCCTTGTCACCATCAGAAGTGATTACATTCTAATGCTTCTGATGATGACAAGAAATTGTCTAAAAACGTATCGAGTGTTAATTTTATAATTAATAAAACCTTTGAAACAAATAACCTAGTGATTAATTTCTATATTTAATTTTAATTTACAAAATGTTTCAACGAGAAAGTTTATATCTTCTCCATTTATTTATTTATTTATATTCGAAAAAATGCTTTGAGGCGATTTGTGCCTCATATGAGCAGCAAATACAATGATGCAGGGAAATAAAAATAAACAGAATATATAGCAAAAACATAACAATACACACAATATATAGCAACACTTGCTTTGCACCGAAAAACCCGTATTCATTGTATTTGTGTTTTGTTTCTCATACTTGTATCTGTATTTGTGGTAGCCTATAATTATACATATTTTATAATTCTGAGGATGACCAGTTCAAGGATCGAAACGTTAATCTAAATAAAAAAATAAAACAACTAACTAAATATCCTCTCCCAGTAATATAATAAAATAATATTGTTTTTAGGACCCCTAAGTATATTGGATATGAACAGGTGGCTCAAATTTTATTTTTTTAAATTTGCCCTTCCCACTTCTGAGATCAGTTAGAGGCTTCAAATTATATTATACCGACGGTAGTTCCACAAGCCGGTTTCTAATTTTTTAAGAAAAAAGTTGAAGTTGTAAATATTGTAAACAAGTGACGATTAAAATAAATTTATAAGCAAATATTTCATATATATTTGAAAAGAAATGTAAATCCCCTCCAACCCTCGTACGTTTTTACGACCGGAAGAAATAGGACAGACCGGGCCGTCGCACGGCCTGACGCATGTTGAAAAGAGGAAGGAAGACACAGTCATTTAAAGAACTGAAGGACTGCCTGTCCCAGCTCGGGCAGCTCGTGGTCGCCATCCACGTACCCACAAGATGTGGAGCCCTGAGCAAAATAAATCGATCATCTCTAAATTCGTTATTTATTTGATTGGACTTTCTTCACATTCCTCATTCATTAGAGACTCCAAAAGAAGAACAAATCAACTGGATGAGTAACTTCATAGATAGTGAAAAAATATTTATTTAATTTTACGACTAGAGCCCTGCTTGTAGTTCCGTACTCTATCCAAAACAAGTGCGTTCAGTGTTTAAAACGTACGATTAAGAACGGACGAAATATCTTACTTTTTTATTCAAAAATCATACATAAGGCGGGGAAAATTGTAAAAAAAATTAAGGCAAATCCACAAAAGAATACAGGATGAAATTGAAACAGATTCAAGGAGATAATTTTACAGTCATATTACTATTATTTCACCTGGTTTGGCCCAAGAAGACTTGTAGGTGAAGAGCGAATCAAGTGACTAAGATCGTGAGCAGCGCACCGGCGCACCTGAGCTCCAGGATAGGTTCGGATACTAACAATAGGTGGTAGCTGTAACGGTAACACTTGTTGTGGTGGCGACGGTGGCAGGGATGTAGCTACAGGTGCCGTATGTGTCAGTTCTTGAAATCCTAATGCTGCGGTCACGAGATCATCATATGCTCCACCCTCTGTATAGTCAAAGGCGAAAGCCTCGCCGTCGCCGAAGACAGCTGGCGATGGGAATCCGTCATCGGAATAAACACCAAGCATTCCGGAAGAATCAAGGCGCATTCCGGAATCTCAAATCACACCTAAAAAAAATATTTTATTGTGAAAAATATTATAAACAAGAGATGATGGATTGGAAAAACAAAAAAAAAAAAAAAAAAAAAAAATAGGAAAATAATATAAATATAATCCATAGTATTATTTCATATGACAAAAGTAATTAATAAATCTAAATAAATATCTATATAAAATAATTTTATAAAATAAAATTTTCTAATTTTTTCATTTCATTGAATTTATGAAAATATCACATCCCCATTAAATTCGAATATAAAAAATTTATTACGACCAAGTGATTATAAATTGTATTTTAAAAATCGAAAGAATTAAAAAAAATTTTTTGAACAAATTTAACAAAAAAAAAAAAACTTACAAGAATTAGTATATAATTAATAAATACGTCACTGATAGACACTTGGGGATTATTTATCTATTATTCACTTATCACATTAAAACAAAAAAAAAATCCACACAAAGAGAGAGAATACAAGAGACACAGAAAAAAACACAAACACACACAAAAAGACATAGAAATGTGGAATGTGGTTCGCGTGCGCGACTCTATAGAGATCTGACACGCGTGCTGTCAGATGACACTTTATAAATTGATGAAGCCAGGGTTGTGATTGGCTGGTGATGGCTCCGCCCCTCTACAGCCATTGGCGCTCTTTATAGGTGGGGGGAGACCAGCCAGGGGTGTTGGCGATGTTGTCACCCTCTTTCAAATTTATTCACTCACATATTCATGTTTTTAGTTTATTTTATTAATTACTAATTGTTATTATTTTTTTGAAGGAGGGGTTTAAAAAAAAATCTGGTCTGACTGATCGTATAGCACACAACTTTTTCTTACCATCGGTAATCGAAAATGGTGTCCGTGCTTGTCACACCAGATTTTTTGTGTCTACATATATTTTGTTTACGCCAATCAGAGTTGGGGACCAACTAAATGTTGATTAAAAATTTAGTTAAAGTAACCAAATCATATCAAGAATCTAATATGTTTGATTTAGTTTGAGTAAAAATTTTGTTAAACTAATGTAAACAAATCAGATTTCTGATATGATTAAAAATTTAATCAAATTAAATTAATTTTAATCAGATTAATAAAATTAACTAAATTTTGATTAACATATATTTGTTTAATAATTAATGATTTATTTTATAGTTTTTTTACTTAGCTCAGCAACTCGTGAGCTGATTTTAAGAAATTTGTTCCTAAAGGATAGACATTATATACTGAAAAAAAAAAAAATATTTTACATGAAACCTATACTTTCTCTATATATTAGCATAATGCCTGCTGAAAATCATAGTGACGAAAGTCCGAAATTCAACAAATCGGGAAAAGCGTTTGGAAGTTTTATAAACATACTATAATTATATATTTACTTTAAATAGCCGAGCAACAAATGAATGGGTCTGAATCAATAGCAAAGAATGTAAATATATTTTCGCCACTTTGCCTTTGCCACTCAAAAGAGAAGACGTTTTAGCAACGTTTGGCTTAACTCAAAAATTAAATTTTCGGACTTTCGCTACTATCTCAACAGACGATATATAGATGTAAGAGAAAGTAAAAATTTCCTAAGCAAAGGAATTGAGCTACTAAGTTGAAATTTTATATTTAAATTAGGAACCCTCCTGGAGCGTGAAAATAAGCTTTTGAACAAAATAGGCCAAAGAGTACTAGTACTTTATTGATGTACTTTTTCAGTTTTTTTTTTCTCAAAATTCGCTATAACGATTTTTTAAGGTCTTTTTCGGCATCTAAGACCATTTAGACCCCATCCCTATTTACTTCAAATGATTTGTAGTCAAATCGAATGAAATAAATTTTTCTCGCTTGGGACGGGAAGTGAACCCGGGACTCCGGTGCGAGAGGCTAATGTCTTCTCACTGAGCCACGGCTCCCGGGCAAATATAATGATTGTGATTAAATTTCAAAAATCAATTGTTTTGAAAAATTCACTACCGGAAATAAATTTAAGGAAAAATATTGCGATCACAATAAAACCCTATTTAAGAATTTCAACCAGAAAATTGCAAGTTTTGCAATATAGTTGCCTATTTTTTTATTGATAGAGAAAAATAGAAAAAAAAATTAAAATTTTTACTTGTATTCATTCTCATAATTAATTACGCCTATTAAAAATGAAAATATTTTGTATTACTTACTTTGCTTCAAATGGGAAAAGTTATCCTTTATGCTTACACACACAGACACACAGCATACTCACATAGATGCATACTGTAAATATAGATATACTTTTATCAGGAATGAAAGTTGGAAGAAAAATGCAGCCAGAATTTTTCTTTAAAAATATATTTCAACAGCTGACGTTTCGGCTTTGGTCAAAGCCATCCTCGGAGCTGCTGTTGGTCTTCATAAACATATATTTTGCATTGTATCCGGTATTAAAATTAATTTAGGATATAACATCAGGGAAAAAGTTTTCTGTTCAAGATCAACTTTTTCCTTCTTCTATCATCAATTACAATATATTTATTTTTTTTTTTGTGCCTAATGTGATAAATGACTCAGGGCAGTACAATTTCATCTAATCATTAAAAAGTTGATCTTGAACAGAAAACTTTTTTCCCTGATGTTATATCCTAAATTAATTTTAATACCGGATACAATGCAAAATATATGTTTATGAAGACCAACAGCAGCTCCGAGGATGGCTTTGACCAAAGCCGAAACGTCAGCTGTTGAAATATATTTTTAAAGAAAAATTCTGGCTGCATTTTTCTTCCAACTTTCATTCCTGATACAAGTTCCACCAGCCATAAAATACCCTTATACTAAGATATACTTTTCTACATGCTTTCATTCTTGTGTCAACAGGTCCAGAACGGCTTCACACCTGATACATTACTACGAAAGGCGAGAGCCTTCTCACAGATATCAGCCATAATCCTTACTGGGCCGCTTCATATTTAGAACTTCTTAATTCGGTGAGTAAAACTTTCCATATTTACTTTCTCTTACCTATATGTATATGTTAATATACATAAGAGAGAAAGTATTGGATTCATACCAAAAAATTCGATTTCGGAATTTTGATGGTTATACACGTTTTGAGGTCCCCTGAATCAAAAAAAAGTTGTTTTCGCAACTGTGGTGTGTGTGTGTCTGTAAACAAAATATCTCAGGAACTAAAAGAGCTACGATGTTGAAATTTTATATTTAAAATAGGCACCCCTCCAAGGGGTGAAAATGAGCTTTTAAACAAAATCGGCCAAAAAATACTAGTTTTTTAGATATGCACTTTTTTAATTTTTTTTCGATTTTCTCAAAATTCGATCTAACGATTTTGATTAAAATTGAAAAATCAATTATTTTTTTCATGGTTTTTAAAATGCATATTCTCATTTTGCACTCAAAATTGTTTGAAGCACTCTTTACTCTTGTACTTCATAGGAAAGATAGGAGAAATGGGTAGTAACAAAATATAAATATTTTGCCACGATTATAAATTTTACGTCTTGAATTCTAATATATCGGCGGAAACTAATGTCGACACAAAAATCTAGTGTGACAAGCACAGAACAGAACTTTCACTTCGTGAAGGTAAGAGAAAATTGTCCAGTCACACCAGATTTTTAATTGATGGTTTGATTATTGCATCATTTAGGCCTAAAACAGTAAGTGTCTCGAAATATCAAAAACAAACGAATTTATTTACTTGTTTATTTTGTTTTTAAAAATTTGGTGCTTAATGATAATCTCATTTCAAGAGAGCAAGCAGGATTAAACCTGTCTGTTTGGCTGGTTCGCATATGGGCTCCATTGAAAAATATTCACTTTTTCACTTTTCCGTTTACTTCCTTTCGCATCTTTTTGCATCTTATTTATCCCCGCCCTTTCATGCATCGCACATGTGTATGTAATCACACACAACCCGTTGCATTAACGTTTTTTTTCTCTCTCTCTCCGCAAAACTTCCAAATGACATATACTATAAATATTCAGTCACATTTCGTGATTAACATTTTATCTTCTTTTTTTGTTTTAATTTTTTTTTTTTATTAGGAAAGGGTAAAGAAAGGTTTTTATTAGAGATCTCTGTTGAAAGATGAATGAGCTCTTAACTTGAATTTAAATGTGTTTAAACATTTCGGATAAAATAAACATTAAAAAAAAATACAATACTTTACCTAAAACAGTCTATTTGAACAAACTCTCGTATAAGTTAATAAAAAATTCATTAATTAACGAAGAATTTTAAAATTTTTTTTTAATATAATTTTTTCAAAAAATATTTTGAAGAATCATTCAGAATAAAAAAATCTGGTGTGCAGCACACAACTTTCTCTTACCTTAGCTAATCGAAAGTTGTTTTCTGTGCTTGTCACACCAGATTTTACGTGTCGAAATATATTTTGTTTCCGCCGATATATTAAAAGTCAAATTTATGCCCTCAGGCTTGGCGTAGTTGGTGGTGAGACTGCCATGTATACCAAGGATCGATGGTTCGGACCCCAGGCAGTCCGATGATTTTATTTAAGCCATTTGGATACCAAATAAGAATATACATTTTAAAGAGCATCTAAAAAATAATTGATTTTTGAATTTTAAACAAAATCGTTGAAGCGAATTTTGAGAAAATGGAAAAAAACTGAAAAACTATATCAGTAAAGTACTAGTACTTTTTGGCCGATTTTGATCAAAAACTTATTTTCACGCCCAAGGTGGGTGTCTAACTTAATATATAATTTCAACCTCCTAGCTCAATTCCTTCAAGCTTAAAATTGACCCCCGAAAAAATTTCTATATAATCTTATAGAAATTTTTGTTAAATTTTTTTTTTCATACTAAATTTTTTTCTGTTTTCTCCGAGGGGCCCTGGCCCCTGTCACTAAGACAAAGTTTTGTTACATTTTTTTTAAATCCAAATTTTTCCGTTTTCACTTGAGCCTTGAGGGGCCGGGCCTTCACTATTTGTAAGACAAATTTTTGTTAAATTATTTTTTCAATCAAAATTTGTTCTGTTTTCACCTGAGCCCCGGGTCTTCGCAAATACAAGTTTTATTAAAAAATGCTTATATATTAATATATTTCGTTTTTTAATTTCTTTTTATCTATGCGACGCACTTTTTCAAAGAAAAATATAGATATAGGCCTTATACCCGTACATGGGCGTACCCAGGATCAAATCTAGGGGGGGGGGGGCATGACCAGATCATGGTCGTCCAGGGGGGGCAGACATGGTCGTCCAGATTGTACTAGCTATTTTTTATATGAGGGGTAAAGCCTTCGAATTAAGGCCAAAAACCCTCGAGTCCTAACAAAAGAATCATTCCCCGTCGCCAACCAACAATTTTGTTTCGTTTCATCACTTTATAAACATTTAATTTTTTTTTTTAGTTGCTTCTAGGGGGGCAGCGACGCACCCCTGCCCCTCGCTGGGTACGCCCATGTACCCTGTATATGTATATATTAGTGTGAGTTGGTTAGCTGAGTAGATCTTGCAGTAAGGGATGAAAGAAAGAGCAGTTGCAGCTAGTTTTATTTCGTTTTATTATGATAATCAATTTTGGGGGTTCCCATATTCGACGGGGCCCTAGGCCCGCGTCTAGTGCGCCTTGCTTATGATCCGCCCCTGTTCATATACCATTTTATTTTGTCTTTTCTAATATATAAAAATTAGGAAAGTAACTCATAAATTTTAAAAAAATTTACTTACTTTTCATCTGGAGATATTTGTTATTAATATAATTTTTTGACATATATCCTAATATAAAAACTATAATCAAAATTTATTTAAACTAGAAGATAAAATTCCATCTTTATAAGAGTAATGAAACATAATCCGGCACACAACTAAAAACAACATATTATATGTTATAATATATATTAAAAAAAGAAGCATTTCTGTAGATGCAGCTGTGCAGGCTAAAGTATCATATAGGCCGTGACACATGCGACAGACACATGAGGGCTTAAAACGGCGGGAGGAGGAGGGCGAGGAGCACCACTCAAGGAGGGGGCACGTTTAAAAATATATATATTTCAAATTTTTATTTTTCCCTCATTTTTCACTGTCGTTGAAAAACACCTATCCAAATATTATTCTATGAATTTTATATGCTGAAAATTTTTTTATCGGTGAATTTCGGCTCCGGCACCTGTTAAGGGGTGGTGGAGAGGGGGGAGCTGACTCGTTCGGTGACAAATGTCGGGTGAATGACCCTGCACACTTGTTAAGGGCAAGGCGGCATGCTTTTTAACTAATTTCTCTCCCCTCATATAATCCGGTGTAAATATTTTGGTTTGGTGCCCGGGTCAACGACTTTTTCGCCCTGTGGGAACCTGGTGAGAAATGTAGGTCAGGATAGAGAAGGGGAGGCTCTAACCGAACAAGACAAATTGAACCAGGATTTATGGAACTCCTCTATGTTTAAATTTTTCATTTCATTTATATAAAACAAACCACACTCAAGTTAATTTAATTATTTGTAAAATTAATAATTTTATTGACTTAATATTAGTAGCTATGAGGTATATGTCCGTCACGCTCTGTTTTAGCAACATTATGTTATATTGAAGTGTTTAAATGTGCAAAAAGACCCTCTAAAGATAACATGAAATTTTTTTTCGTACCGAAATTCCTATAACTTCTCGAACGTAGCATTTTCTCTAAGAAAATGAAGAGGATACAAATACATGTAATTCAACTTTTTAATGGAAACGTCCATTTTGTTTGCCTAACGTTGCGGGTTGCTCATGGTCAAGGCCCAGGTGTTATGTCGAGTATATTCACATCATAGCAAGGGCGGATACAAGGGGGGTAATTACCCCCTCCCCCTAGATTTGAGAAAAATATTTTTTTTTTGGGAAAAAATTTGTATTTTTAATATAAAATTTAAAAAACTAATACTTAAAAATCTGGTGTGACTGGCGCACAGCACACAACTTTCTCTTACCTTCGGTAATCGAAAGTTGTGTACTGTGCTTGTCACACCAGATTTTTTGTGTCGACATGTATTTAGTTTCCGACAGTAGGGTACAATTGAATTCAAGATGTAAAATTTATAAGTATGGGAAAATATTTATATTTTGATACCATGGCAACCATTTCTCCTATCTTTTCTATGGAGTACAAGAGTAAAGTGGTCTTCAGAAGATTTCAATCACAAAATGAGAATATACATTTTATAGAGAATCTAAAAAATAATTGATTTTTGAATTTTAAAAAAAATCGTTGGAGCAAATTTTGAGAAAATCGAAAAAAACTGAAAAAGTGAATCAGTAAAGTGCTAGTACTTTTTGGTCGATTTTGTTCAAAAGCTTCGTGTCACGTCCCATGGGGGGTACCTAACTTAAATATAAAATTTCAACCTCCTAGCTCTTTTCGTTCTTGAGATATTTTGTTCACAGACAGACACACAGACACACACACAGACACACAGACACACAGACAGACCATGTCGCGAAAACCACTTTTTTGGATTCAGGGGACCTCAAAACGTGAAGATCCATCAAAATCTCGACATCGAATTTTTGACATGAATCCAATACTTTCTCTCTCTATATATTAACATATATATAGAGGTAAGAGAAAGTAAAAATTTGATTTGTATATATATTCTGGTAAACAGCTACAAAATGCACCTTTAAATTACCGATAATAAGAAAAAAATTGTGTGCTGTGCGACCAGTCACGCCGGATTACCCCCGCCCCTCCTCTTCCGAGAAACTCCTTTGGATCCGCCATTGCATCATAGTATATCCGGCTCGAAATTTTCAAGTGCTGAAATAACCATTTTTTTTTTTTTTTATTAAAAACACTCACACTTTTTCCCCACTCACATTCACACAATCTTTTCGGCAACTTAGGCTATTCAAGACTTTTAACGTTACTCGAATGTTATTAATATATCTATTGGGGTCCAGGCCTTCTTATTTAAGCCATTTGGTATCCAAAATTAAATAAAATAATCAAACTGCCTGGGATCCGAACCCGCCACTTTTGGTATTGAAGGCGATAACCGTTATTATTTATAATATCTATTGGGGGTCCAGGCATTTCTATCCAAACCCGCGACGTTCTGTATTGCACGCTACCAACTACATCAAGCCCGAGTGCGTTAATTCTATTTATTAACTTTTATTAGTAAACATATACAAATTAATTTTATTGTAATTGTTGGAAGGTTTAACAACAACTTGTATATAAAAGACAAGAAGCTATTAATAGCTCTAATTTGTTTTTAGAATGAATTTTATGAAAATTACAAAAATTCCATTAGAAAATAATTATTTTTTGTCTTTCCACATTTTAATCAAATTTTAATCTTTGAGCTTTGAAGCTAAATCGACAGCTCCTCCTAGCTATTCTTATATCCGCCATATTTTTTTATACTACTGGTAATTGGTAATCAATTCATTAAAGTCCAAATGAGTGATGTTTATTTATTTAAACAATAGATAGGAAAGAAGAGTGCAGCCAGGTAATCAGCCTTCACGAAATTAAACTCTCTGTTAAAGAAACAGTTTTTATTATCACATCACCAGCCACAACCCAAAAGTAACAGTTTCGGTTTTAATGAGATAAAACCATCCTCAGTCCATTAGTTGAGAGTATGAACTCAAATGACAAAGCATTAAGTCAATAGTGTTTATTATTATACAAACAATTTATGTTTAATAATACACACTATATGACAACTCCACTGTTGACTCAATGCTTTGTCATTTGAGTTCATACTCTCAACTATTGGACTGAGAATGGTTTTCGTGGAGAATGATTACCTGGCTGCAGTAGCGTAGCCAGGATTTCTGCTTGGGGGGGGCCCAAAAATTTTTGAACCCCCTCCCCACTTTTCCAAGAAACTTAAAGTGGAGAAATTTTTTTTTTAGATAATATAATAATTATAAATAAAAAACAAATAAAAAAAATTTTTTTTTCTTGAAATAAAAAATAATTTTAATACAAAATTCGTAAATATTAGAGATTTTTTCAATTATTTCTAAGTTTTTTTAGATTTTAGAATTTAGGAGAGTTAATAAAATAATTATTAAAAAAAAAAAAAAAACATTAGGGAAAACAATAGGCATTTTTTTGTTTTGGAGAAGGCTTTGGGGGGGGGGGGGGCCCGGGCCCCCCTGGGCCCCCCTGAATACGCCACTGCCTGGCTGCACTCTCCTTTCCTATCTATTGTTTAAATACAACAGCCACTTTATTCCTTCAAAGTTTATTTATTTATTTATTTTTTTTTTTTTGAAGGAAATAATTTCTAACTCGACACTTCACATTAAAAAAGAATTCTCTCTTACCACCTTGTTTTTTTATTATTTACCAAAAAAAAGGGGGTTTTAAAAGAGTCGTTTATCTTAACACTTGTCATAAAAGATTTTTTTTTCTTTCTTCATTTGTTCGTTCGTTTCTTTAGACAAATTTTTATTTTTAACCCTTGAAATGACGCCGAATTTTTCTTTTAGTGTTTGGATATTTTTTTTACTCGTTTCTATTAAAGTAGAATGATGGAATTCTATTATGAATTTATTTATAAGATTTAAGAGCTCGGTTCATTTCCATTTATAAAAATAATTTTATCCCTACTCTCCTCGGATGCTTTTAATTCTCTTTAATTTCCTCTCATAGAGATTTACTGATCGACCTGCTTGGTTGCATAATTTTTAGGCGCTAAGTTGCATTCAAGTTCAGAATAAGTCAACCGCACTTGTTATGAGTATTTTACCGTAGTAATAAATAGTTATCTTTACCATTGATTTGCGGTTTAGAGGTCAAGTATTAGAATCTAGTGTTCGAGGTCGAGCGATCGCAAACCCTTCCAGGCGAAAAAATTTATTTCAAATTCAAGTTGCACCCCCTTCTTCTTCCCTAGCTTTATTTATGTGCACTGAATTTCAGGCCAATTTAATCATTATTTTTTGATTTTTGGTGATGTCAAGCTTCCATTGGCAGGGGAGTCGATCCCGGGATCTCTGAAATCTCTGACGCATATATGTGCTTTCTTTGAAAGTCACTTGACCAACAAACACATTTTCTATTTCCTCGCATCATAGGCGCCGGAACTGGGGGGGGAGGGCAAGGGTACATTGCCCCCCCCCCCCCTGGCATCCTATAGGAGGGGGCAGAGGGGGCAATATGTCTTCTTTTATTTCATTTATTTTTAAAAATGATACATTTTTACTTTCGAAAAATAAAATATTTTAAATTAATAAATAATTAAAAGAGTAAGAAATTCATTTTTTTTTCCAAAATATATTATATCAGGGGCGTATTTATGGAAGGGGGGCCCGGGGCCCGCCCCCCCGAAATTTCCCAAACACATATACATATATAGGGATATACAGACATCAGCGCAACAAATTTTTCCGCAGGATGGACAACTTTGGTTCCGCAATAGAAAAAATGTTCCGCAAAAAATTTCGTGTGAAAAAAATATAGTTTCTTGAAAAAAAAAAAAATTTTCCGCAGAAAAATTTTCGAGTTTAGAGGCCCCCCAAAAAAAAAAAAAAATTTCTATATACGCCCCTGTATTATATAGACCCTATTTTTCTAATTTCTAAAAACATTTTATATTGAATTAAAAGAAGAAAATTAAAAATATTTATTTCCTTCAAATAGTATAAATATAGCCTAGAAAATTTTTTGATATAATCACTAGCAAATTTTTAAAATTTTATTTTTATTAAAATTGTGATTTTATTTAAAATTTTTAAAGCTTTATAGTAGATTTCTTTTTGTTTTATACTATTTGAACACAGGGCCGGAACTAGAAGATTTTTTAGGGGTGCAAAATTTATTTTCCGCCCCTCCTAAAATTTTCTATATAAAATTCATATCATTTTACCTTTTTTTTAGTAAATCTTTCTTTAATTGCCGCCCCCTGATATCTGCCGCCCGGGGCACATGCCCCCACTGCCCCCTCTAGATCCGGCCCTGTTTGAACATATTAAATTATCTTAATTAAAAAAAAAAAAAAATTTTGCTCCTCTCTGATTCAAATTCGTTCCGGCGCCCCTGCCTTCATATCTCATAATTAAGGCTAATTTTCAAACTTTTCATGGATGAAAGAATTACTACAGACAAGCGAACTCACAAAACACACAGATAATATTGCAAATTATTTAGTTAAATTTCGATTTTTTCTGTTTATTGGATCTTTTAAATTAAAAGAAAAGTGCTAAAACTGATGAGTGAAATAAATTTTATATCCTTATCATTATATGAACTCCTGTCTGAATTTCTTAGGACTCCTCTTGGAGTTCGACATTCTTTTTTCAAGAATTTAGAAAAAAATTAGAAATATCTTAAGAAGTAAATGAAGAGTAAGAAGTGGTAAGGGGAGGGGGAGGGAGGTTATATTTATAAAGAAAGAGAGAGATGAACATGGTGTTGTCTGTGAGCACGTGTCTTTTCTTTTCTTTTTTTTGTTCATATCTTTTGTTGACTTGATATCATCTGCGGCGTCGTCGCAGCTCTGATCGCTGCGCAAAGAGACAGTGGCACACTTTGCGCTCTCTGCTCTTGGTTGTAGCGCAGCTCCCCCGCTGCGGCACGCCGACGCCGCAGCCGGGACAAAAAAAAATAAAAAACAAAAAGGGGCGCATGGCGGGCACGCGGCGGCCCCACGCCCCGGGAGGTGAAGCCAAACCAAATGTTCCACAAAATCGGATAAAATAAACTCCCCGGAGGGGACAATCGGCCTGTCAACGTCTCCAAAACTTTACTTTTTTACATTAACCAATAGTCTGTTAAAAATATGCCTTTCAGCCTCTATTATTTCATAACTGGCCTGGCTGTCATTAAGAACGACTTGTAACGCAGAGGATTCACTTTACTTCAAATTGGACATTAGAAAGTTTCACGTTTGATTAAAATTTCTCTCCCGAAATGATTATGTGCACAAAATTATATTAGAGTAAAATTTCTTCTTCTATAGAAGAAGAGAAAGTAAAAAGAAATTTAAAAAAAAAATCCAAACATTTTTTTGGTACCCCTACCGAGATCTCAGTTCATTTAAATTACAAATTTGACTTTCCGGCTATTGATTAGTTTGATTAGTAAAAGAATTCGATTTTCGGTTTAACTGTGGATTATTTGTAAAAATTACAACGTTTCAGCCACTCATTCCGTGGCCTTCTTCAGGTTCAATTCAGCTAAGATTATGAAGGTTGTGACAATCTCAATTGAATTAGTTGAGATGGCTGAAAAAAATCTGGCTATTTATTTTGATAAAATATTTTAAATTTATTTTTATTTAGTCTTTTTTGGAACCATTTAGAGATTGCCTCTATTTTTATAAATTGTTTGCTATAAAATATAATTTGGAAATATTTTAACCACCTGGAACGGAAAGCAAATCCCTGACCTCTAGCACAAGAGGCGTCCTTTATGCCAGTGGCGTAGCGAGGGGGGGGGCAAGGGGGGTCATGATGCCCCGGGCGCCGCTCACAAAGGGGCGCCAAATGGTCCGCAAAACAAAAAAAAATTGCTGGATAATTTTTATTTTTCTTATAATTGATTTCTGGAAAATATATTTTAAATGTAGTGCCAGTGTAATATAATAATTCTCGCCGAAAAAAAGTCGGCGAAAATACTCGCCGAAAAAAAGCGCACCGAAAATTTTCTAGCCGAAAGCAAAATCTCGACGAAAAAAAAATCGCCGAAAAAAATGGCCGAAAACCCGAAAAGTTACAAAATAAAATATTTTAAAAAATCTGGTGTGACTGTCGCACAGCAGACAACTTTCTCTTACCAAAGGTACTGTACTGTGCTTGTTACACCAGATTTTTTGTGTCGTCATACGTATATAAAGCGTCGATATATTAGAAGAAGTTTTGAAATTTATAAGTATGGGAAAATATCTATTTATATTCCTGGCTTCAATCTTTCTTATGAAGTACAAGAGTTAAGTGTTTTCATACGATTTCAAAAGCAAAATGAGAATATACATTTTAAGGAACCTCTAAAAAATAATTGATTTTTGAATTTTAATCAAAATCTTTGGAACAAATTTTGAGAAAATCGAAAAAAAACTGAAAAAGTACATCAAAATCCTTTGGCCGATTTTAATTAAAAGCTTATTTTCACGCCCTAGGGCGGCGCCTAACCTAAATATAAAATTTCATCTTCCTAGCTCAATTCCTTCATGGTTAAAATTGAACACACACACACACAGAATATTTTTGATGCATATTTCGGCCTTTTTAAATGCATAATTTGAGGTTTTATTAGTACTTTTTTTTAATAAAAAAAAACACTCACACTTTTTTCTCATTCCTACTCACACTCACACACACATACACACAGTCGTTTCGGCAACTTAGGCCATTTAAGACTTTGACGATAACCGTTGTAATATATATTAATCTATTGTGGGTTCAGGCATTTCTATTTAAGCCATCTGGTATCCAAATGGCTTAAATAAAATCATCGGACTGCCTGGGTCCGAACCCGCGACGTTTGGTATACAACGGTTATTTAAAACGCAAACACATCACTAAAGTTATTGTAATGTATCATCTATATTTTATCTATATTTTAGTCTATAGGACTAGTCTATAGGTCTATAAGACTTTTACGATAAACGTTTTGGTATTCAAATGGCTTAGATAAAATCATCGGATTGCCTGGGGTCCTAACCCCTGACCCTTGGTTTAGAAGGCCAGCACTCTAGCCACTAGACCAAGCCCTGCTTATAAATTTCATTTCATCTTCTAATATATCGACGGAAACTATATATACGTATACGACACAAAAAATCTGGTGGGACAGTATCACCAGATTTTTAAAAATATTTTATTTTGGAACTTTCCGGATTTTCGGCGAGTTTGTTTTAGGCGAGATTTTGCTTTGGGCGAGAAAATTTTCGGCGAGTTATACCGCCCCCATAATAATTTTGTATATTTTACATATAATATTATATGGTTTTCGAATGGGGGGGCGCTTAAAAGGTATTTTGCCCCGGGCGCGAGTTAAGCTCACTACGCCACTGCTTTATGCTAGAGGTTGATTATTGAAATTTGGAGGGTATCTAAAGTTACTCACCAAATAATCAAATATTTCCCAATTTTTGAGGTCCCCTGGAATCCAAAAAAAAGTGGTTTTCGTGACATGGTCTGTGTGTGTATGTTCAATTTTAAGCATGAAGGAATTTAGCTAGGAGGTTGAAATTTTATGGAATGGAAAAGAGCAAGTACAGGTGCAGCAAATAAAGAGAACCTTTGGATGCCAAATGCCAAAAGGAGACGTTTAGGACAAAATTTTATTTGTCCATCCTCAGTCCTTGTTGGCTTATAAAGTAATTAGGCACAAAGTTGTCATTGTTGTTGTGGCACGAATTTGTGCACATGTAGGTATATTTTTTATTTTTTTTATATAAAAACAGGCGAGTGTCAATGTTTCGTGAGAGTCTATAAGATAATCTTATCTCTATAAGATCGTGAGAGTCTATAAGATAATCTTATAGAACTAAACAATGACACTCGCCTGTTTTTATAAAAAAATATACATGTGCACAAATTCGTGCCACAACAACAATGACAACTTTGTGCCTAATTAGTTTATAAGCCAACAAGGACTGAGGATGGACAAATAAAATTTTGTCCGAAACGTCTCCCTTTCGGCATTTGTCATCCAAAGGCTCCCATTATTTTGCTGCACCTGTACTTGATCTTTTCCATTCCATAACATCAACAGCAACTTCTCTTCAGCTTATATTATTTAACTACAGGTTGAAATTTTATATTTAGACACGCCCTGGAGCGTGAAAATAAGCAAAAAAAAAAATTAATCAAAATCGGCCAAAAAGTACTACTAGTACTTTATTTATGTAGTTTTTCAGTTTTTTTTTTTCCGATTTTCTCAAAATTTGCTCCAACGATTTTAAAATTCAAAAATCAATTATTTTTTATATGCCCTCTAAAATGTTTATTCTCATTTTGCCATTGAAATTCTGAAGACCACTTTAATCTTTTACTTCTTAGGAAGGATAGGAGAAATGGTTGCCATGGTAACAAAATATAAATATTTTCCCATACTTATAAATTTTACATCTTGAATTCTAATATATGGGTGGAAACTAAATGTACGAGTATGTCGATACAAAAAATCTGGTGTGACAAGCACAGAACACAACTTTCGATTACCGAAGGTGGGTCAGTCACACCAGATTATTTATTTTAAATTATTCTTTCTTATTTTCCTCTCTTGTATGGCGGACTATTCTCTCTCACTTAGGCTAATTCTCTTCCTGGGAAGTTGAATTATTTTTAAGTGTAATTAATTTATTTTACGTATTGTTTCTAAAAAAATGAATAGTTTTTTGTTTTTTATTATTTTTTCGTCTTAATTCATATTGCTTGGTTTTGCTGCTGTTTTTTTTCTCGACGAGGCATCGTCTTTCTCTCTACATATGCGCTCAACAGTTATTAACTTGGTCTGCCTCGATGGAAACATGTGGAGAAAATAAATAAAAAATGATAAATTATTTCTGACATTTAAAAAAAAAAGGAATCTTTAAAAAATACAATCAATTTAAAATAGGCTTTAGATTTGACTTTTTTTCTTAAACATTCTTTATTGGGTATTAAAATACATAAAATATAACATATTCAACCTTCAACGTAGCATCAACCTCAAATTTTTCTTTAAATTAAAGCTATTTAAAATATCTACAACTTATAGAAGCCCTTTTTTTTGATTTTCGAAAAAATAAATTTTTTTTTTTGATTAATCGCATTAAATAAAAAGATATTTTAAAAAAATTCGCTCTATATCTTATAGATAATTAATTTTTTTTTTTTTTTTTTTTTTTTAAACATTCACACTTTTTTCTCATTCACACTCACTCTCACACACCCATTCACACAGTCTTTTCGGCAACTTAGACCATTTAAGACTTTTAAACGATACCCGTTATTGATTAATGTACATTTGGGGGTCCAGGCATTTCTATTTAAGCCATTTGGTATCCAAATGCCTTAAATAAAATCATCGGACTGCCTGGGGGTCCGAACCCGCGACGTTCGGTATAGAAGGTAGACACGCTACCAGATAATTAAATTAATAATCATTGTGTTAAAAAATAATTAATTTTTTACTCTTAATTAATTAGCTGGAATCTTTCAAATGAAATGAAATAAATCCCTTGTATCCCTATGGGAAAAACTAACGCTATCTCTTGCCTCCTCGAGTAACTCGGTAGTGAATGGTCTTCTAACGGCTTTTCGAGACGCACACCTTAACAGTATTTTATAAAATTCTTATCATTTATTAGTAGCTTAGATTTAAAATTTTATAATGCTAGGACCTTTGAGGTTCGCAATTTACAAATCTCAAAAATAGAAGGCTTTAGAGTCATTTTGGATCAATCATATTTTTAGTTTTATTTTAAATATGAAAATATAAAACGCCTAAAAGTTAGACTATCCAAAGAGAAATAAAGCTTTATAATGTACAATGGTTGCATATCTTCAGGGAGAAAAACAAAAAAATACAAGAAAAAAAAATTGCATTAGTTATATTTAGTTTCTCAAGATTTTTTTTCACACAGTTGCTATCGTTTTGACTATGGCATTTTTTTATACCTCTTCCAAAGACGAGAGATACCCGATTTTTCATAGTATTAACGATAATAATGAAAACTCTACTTAACGGGAGGTTATTTAAATTTCCGTGTCGAGCAATCAGTTCAATTCAAGTATGATACACAAGGATTTTTGTTTCAATGATTTATTTATTTATTTATTTAACATTAACACTTTATACGTATTTCGACACCATATGTGTCATCATTGGAAGTAAATTACATACTCAGTATGTAATCAATATGTAATTCCTCACTTATATATGTAACTCCTTCACTTCCGATGATGACACATTTGAAATAGCCTACTACAATTAAAAAAAAAACAATAATTCCAAAAGTATTTATCATTACTATATATAAAGTGCTAGCCGCTGACTTCCTGTTCCTGTGTGTATGTGCCTATCAGGGCGCTGATTGGCCAGAATAAAAAGCAGTTGAGTTAAGGGGGGGAAATTTAAAACTAACTTGTAAGTCAGAGAGGGAAATTTAAAAATTTCCAAACCCTGAGCAAGAATAAATTTGAGTGACCCCCTGGCAAGTGGAAAAGCCCTTCGAGGCGGACTTTTTCAACTTGTTGATATTGTGATGGTTATATTTCATTAAAACCTGTTTCGCCCCCGGGTTTGGCGTGTAGGTAGCCGCCTACCTCCTATACCAAACGTCGCGGGTTCGGACCCAGGCAGTCCGATGATTTTATTTAAGCCATTTGGATACCAGTGGCTTAAATAGATGCCTGACCCACAATAGATATATTCTCTACACGGTTATCGTCGCTAAATGGCCAGTTGCCGAAAGACTGTATGAATGTGTGTGTGAATGAGAAAAAAGTGGAATGTTTAAAAATCCTGTTTCCTCAAAAGTGGGTTTCATTTCGTGGGCCTAACTCCCTGGCTGCCCACTCCTTTAGCATCTTATTGTTCAAAAATATTTTAAATTTGTAGCCCTAAAGGTCCCACATTATGCACGATCAACAAACTTTTAAAAATGTGCGTTAATAAGCCCACAACCTTCCGTTCACGCACTATTGGCCTATCCGGTATAACAGATAATTTATAAAAAAATTCTTAAAATTAAATCCTCTCCCTTAAGGTGCGCGTCTAGAAAAGTCGTTAGTTTTCCCAATAGGGATACAAGGAATTTATTTCATTTCATTTGAAAGATTCCAGCTAATTAATTAAGGGCAAAAAATTAATTATTTTTTAACACAATGATTACTAATTTAATTATCTATAAGATATAGAGCGAATTTTTTTTAAAAAAATATTTTTTATTTAATGCAATTAATCTAAAAAAAATTTTATTTTTTCGAAAATCAAAAAAAGGGCTTCTATAAGTTGTAGATATTTTAAATAGCTTTAATTTAAAAAAGATTTGAGGTCGACAGCTTCAAAATTGTGGCCGCGTGGAACCTCCCAAAAATTAGCTCCCCGAGACGCGCACCTTAATTCTGGCTACGTTACTGCCAATCTGTACAGTACACCTTCCATTTTGATGTATTCTAAGCCAACAATTCCTTAAGCGTGGAGATTTTATTTAAATATTTTAGAAATTCGAGCTCGATTATAATTACTCTTCCCGATTGTTGTCTGCTTAAAAAGATTCCTAAGACTAACCAAGTATCATTTTCTTTAATTCGATAATCATGTAGGATTAATTTTTTTTTTCATTTTTTTCTATAAACAAACATTTGTTTCGTAGAAGAGTTAATGATGAAAGAAAGAAACCCTCAAATAGCTCCAACTGATGACATAAAACTAAAGAAGAAAGAGAGAATACATAATTAAAAACTAGAATTAATATTGTCTTTGTATATGATACCAAATGGCGGTGTTTTTTTGTTTTAGCACACGAGAGAGACCTGCGATTTATAAATAAACAGAACGCAGATTTTTCTCAGCTGGGGCAATCTGCTTTTTTTCTTCATATAATTTTTATTGTATGTTTTTTTTTGTATGTGTGTGTAAGGAAAGAAATAACGTCTGTCTGTCTGTCCTGAATGAACGATCCTCAGTCAGACCTCAGGAGAGTTTGAATTAATAAATGCCTGGCGAACTTATTCTAAGATCAGAGAAGTAGAAGGGGAAAGTGTAAAAAAAAAATTTGCCATTCATCAGAAAACGAAATGCAACTCTATTTATTAAAAAAAAAAAAAAACAAAAAAAAATATTTTTTCTCACTCTAATAATGAATTATAATAATATACACACACACATATGGCTTATGTTTTGAAACAAAATGTACTAAGCAATTAAAAAAATTGTTACTTTGTGTAGATTTATATATTTACGATGTTGATAGATCTTTCATTATTTTTTCTATCTTAAAAAAAAATTAATTTATAA
>JAKCPI010023648.1:0-13105 GCA_023213315.1 Euborellia annulipes | reverse complement strand
TTTATTTCGTTTTATTATGATAATCAATTTTGGGGTTCCCATATTCGACGGGGCCTCTAGGGCGCGCGTCTAGTGCGCCTCTTGCTTATGATCCGCCCCTGTTCATATACCATTTTAATTTGTCTTTTCTAATATATAAAATTAGGGAGTAAATCATAAATTTTTAAAAAATTTACTTTACTTTTCATCTGGAGATATTTGTTATTAATGAAAATTTTTTGACATATAGCTTAATATAAAAACTATAATCAAAATTTATTTAAACTAGAAGATACAAAATTCCATCTTTATAAGAGTAATGAAACATAATCCGGCACACAACTAAAAACAACATATTATATGTTATAATATATATTAAAAAAAGAAGCATTTCTGTAGATGCAGCTGTGCAGGCTAAAGTATCATATAGGCCGTGACACATGCGACAGACACATGAGGGCTTAAAACGGCGGGAGGAGGAGGGCGAGGAGCACCACCCAACGAGGGGGCACGTTTAAAAATATATATATATTTCAAATTTTTATTTTTCCCTCATTTTTCACTGTCGTTGAAAAACACCTATCCAAATATTATTTTATGAATTTTATATGTCGAAAATTTTTTTATCGGTGAATTTCGGCTCCGGCACCTGTTAAGGGGTGGTGGAGAGGGGGAGCTGACTCGTTCGGTGACAAATGTCGGGTGAATGACCCTGCACACTTGTTAAGGGCAAGGCGGCATGCTTTTTAACTAATTTCTCTCCCCTCATATAATCCGGTGTAAATATTTTGGTTTGGTGCCCGGGTCAACGACTTTTTCGCCCTGTGGGAACCTGGTGAGAAATGTAGGTCAGGATAGAGAAGGGGAGGCTCTAACCGAACAAGACAAATTGAACCAGGATTTATGGAACTCCTCTATGTTTAAATTTTTCATTTCATTTATATAAAAACAAACCACACTCAAGTTAATTTAATTATTTGTAAAATTAATAATTTTATTGACTTAATATTAGTAGCTATGAGGTATATGTCCGTCACGCTCTGTTTTAGCAACATTATGTTATATTGAAGTGTTTAAATGTGCAAAAAGACCCTCTAAAGATAACATGAAATTTTTTTTCGTACCGAAATTCCTATAACTTCTCGAAGATAGCATTTTCTCTAAGAAAATGAAGAGGATACAAATACATGTAATTCAACGTTTTAATGGAAACGTCCATTTTGTTTGCCTAACGTTGCGGGTTGCTCATGGTCAAGGCCCAGGTGTTATGTCGAGTATATTCACATCATAGCAAGGGCGGATACAAGGGGGTAATTACCCCCTCCCCCCCTAGATTTGAGAAAAATATTTTTTTTTTGGGAAAACATTTGTATTTTTAATATAAAATTTAAAAAACTAATACTTAAAAATTTGATTTGTATATATATTCTGGTAAACAGCTACAAAATGCACCTTTAAATTACCGATAATAAGAAAAAAATTGTGTGCTGTGCGACCAGTCACACCGGATTACCCCCGCCCCTCCTCTTCCGAGAAACTCCTTTGGATCCGCCATTGCATCATCAGTATATCCGGCTCGAAATTTTCAAGTGCTGAAATAACCATTTTTTTTTTTTTTTTTATTAAAAACACTCACACTTTTTCCCCACTCACATTCACACAATCTTTTCGGCAACTTAGGCTATTCAAGACTTTTAACGTTACTCGAATGTTATTAATATATCTATTGGGGTCCAGGCCTTCTTATTTAAGCCATTTGGTATCCAAAATTAAATAAAATAATCAACTGCCTGGGATCCGAACCCGCCACTTTTGGTATAGAAGGCGATAACCGTTATTATTTATAATATCTATTGGGGGTCCAGGCATTTCTATCCAAACCCGCGACGTTCTGTATTGCACGCTACCAACTACACCAAGCCCGAGTGCGTTAATTCTATTTATTAACTTTTATTAGTAAACATATACAAATTAATTTTATTGTAATTGTTGGAAGGTTTAAGACAACCTTTGTATATAAAAGACAAGAAGCATTAATAGCTCTAATTTGTTTTTAGAATGAATTTTATGAAAATTACAAAAATTCCATTAGAAAATAATTATTTTTTGTCTTTCCACATTTTAATCAATTTTTAATCTTTGAGCTTTGAAGCTAAATCGACAGCTTCTCCTCCTAGCTATTCTTATATCCGCCATATATTTTTATACTACTGGTAATTGGTAATCAATTCATTCAAGTCCCAATGAGTGATGTTTATTTATTTAAACAAATAGATAGGGAAAAAGAGTGCAGCCAGGTAATCAGCCTCCACGAAATTAAACTCTCTGTTAAGGAAACAGTTTCGGTTTTAATGAGATAAAACCATCCTCAGTCCATTAGTTGAGAGTATGAACTCAAATGACAAAGCATTAAGTCAATAGTGTTTATTATTATACCGTACAAACAATTTATGTTTAATAATACACACTATATGACAACTACACTGTTGACTCAATGCTTTGTCATTTGAGTTCATACTCTCCAACTATTGGACTGAGAATGGTTTTCGTGGAGAATGATTACCTGCTGCACTCCTTTCCTATCTATTGTTTAAATACAACAGCCACTTTATTCCTTCAAAGTTTATTTATTTATTTATTTTTTTTTTTTTGAAGGAAATAATTTCTAACTCGACACTTCACATTAAAAGAATTCTCTCTTACCACCTTGTTTTTTTATTATTTACCAAAAAAAAGGGGTTTTAAAAGAGTCGTTTATCTTAACACTTGTCATAAAAGATTTTTTTTTCTATCTTCATTTGTTCGTTCGTTTCTTTAGACAAATTTTTATTTTTAACCCTTGAAATGACGCCGAATTTTTCTGTTAGTGTTTGGATATTTTTTTTTACTCGTTTCTATTAAAGTTGAATGATGGAATTCTATTATGAATTTATTTATAAGATTTAAGAGTTCGGTTCATTTCCATTTATAAAAATAATTTTATCCCTACTCTCCTTGGATGTTTTTTAATTATCTTTAATTTCCTCTCATAGAGATTTACTGACCGACCTACTTGGTTGCATAATTTTTAGGCGCTAAGTTGCATTCAAGTTCAGAATAAGTCAACCGCACTTGTTCTGAGTATTTTACCGATCATTTAGTAATAAATAGTTATCTTTACCATTGATTTGCGATTTAGACAGCGGCGTAACCAGCCTTTGAGGGCGGGGGGGCGAAGCTCAACTAGGGCGCCGATTTTCCGGGGGGCTCCGCCCCTGGACCCCCGTGCTCGCCTTCGGCGAGCAAATTTCTTGCATCCTGTAATTTCCTCAGCGAATTTGGGAAACAAATGAATTTGTTTATATTTGTGATTATTTCAAAAACTATTCAGTTTTCGGAAAAATGTCAAAGAATAAAAACTTTTTTAAAATTGAGTATTTTATCATAATATAACAAAGAAATTGAAAATTTCGAAATTTCTGAAAAATCATATTAGGTAAAGTAGTACTTCCAAGTGACGTATTTACTCCAAAAGTTGATAGAAATCTAAAATTTTAGTGTAAGGAGCATATACCAAATTTCATCTATCTAGCTGCTTTGTTTTGGTTTTTAAGCAATCGTGTCACACACACACCCAGACGTAATTCCAAAAGAATATACGAGAAAGTCTCGGGGAAGTCATTCCCCCATATTTTTTTTTAACACACTTTTTTCCCATTCACACTCACACTCACACACACTGCACACAGTCTTTTCGGCAACTTAGGCCATATAAGACTTTGACTTTGACATTTGGTATCCAAATGGCTTAAATAAAATCATCGGACTGCCTGGGATCCGAACCCCCGATTAGAGCCCTGCACGGGTACGGGTTGGCCCGTAGGCCCGTTACCCATGAAAAAAATTACGGGCGGGTACGGGCGGGTAGCAAGTCTAAATAAACGGGTTCGGGCGGACGGGCATGCAAATGAAATTCTATTTAAAAATTGCTAGACATTCGTTTATTCATTCACTAAATCTCGGGCGGGCCTGAAGAATGGTAAAAGCCCTTTCATTTTGAGAAAATCGAAAAAAACTGAAAAACTACATCAGTAAAATACTAGTACTTTTTGGCCGATTTTGATTAAAAGCTTATTTTCACGGTCCCGGGGGGTGTTTAACTTAAATATAACATTTCAGTCTCATAGCTCAATTCCTTCATGCTTAAAAAAATTTTGAATTTCAAAAAATTAAATATTAAGGCTTATATATAAAGAAAAGAATCAATTTTTAAAGACAATCGATGAAAAGAATATGATAAAATCACATTCGGTGGGCTATATCTTAGAGGCCGTAGGGCGCCTATGTTGGTTTCGGGGGGCGCCAAGGGGCTCGATGCGCCTAGGGCAGGGGGGGGCTCGCGCCCCCCTCGCCCCCCCCCCCCCTGGTTACGCCACTGGATTTAGAGGTCAAGTATTAGAATCTAGTGTTCGAGGTCGAGCGATCGCAAACCCTTCCAGACGAAAAAAATTTATTTCAAATTCAAGTTGCACCCCCTTCTTCTTCCCTAGCTTTATTTATGTGCACTGAATTTCAGGCCAATTTAATCATTATTTTTTGATTTTTTGGTGATCAAGCTTCCATTGGCAGGGGAGTCGATCCCGGGATCTCTGAAATCTCTGACGCATATATGTGCTTTCTTTGAAAGTCACTTGACCAACAAACAAACACATTTTCTATTTCCTCGCATCATAGGCGCCGGAACTGGGGGAGAGGCAAGGGTACATTGCCCCCCCCCCTGGCATCCTATAGGAGGGGGCAGAGGGGGGCAATATGTCTTCTTTTATTTCATTTATTTTTAAAAATGATACATTTTTACTTTCGAAAAATAAAATATTTTAAATTAATAATAATTAAAAGAGTAAGAAATTCATTTTTTTCCAAAATATATTATATAGACCCTATTGTTTTTCTAATTTCTAAAAACATTTTATATTGAATTAAAAGAAGAAAATTAAAAATATTTATTTCCTTCAAGTAGTATAAATATAGCCTAAAAAATTTTTTGATATAATCACTAGCAAATTTTTAAAATTTTATTTTTATTAAAATTGTGATTTTATTTAAAATTTTTAAAGCTTTATAGTAGATTTCTTTTTGTTTTATACTATTTGAACATATTAAATTATCTTAATTAAAAAAAAAAAAAATTTTGCTCCCCTCTGATTCAAATTCGTTCCGGCGCCCCTGCCTCCCATATTTCATAATTAAGGCTAATTTTCAAACTTTTCATGAATGAAAGAATTACTACAGACAAGCGAACTCACAAACACACAGATAATATTGCAAATTATTTAGTTAAATTTCGATTTTTCTGTTTATTGGATCTTTTAAATTAAAAGAAAAGTGCTAAAACTGATGAGTGAAATAAGTTTTATATCCTTATCATTATATGAACTCCTGTCTGAATTTCTTAGGACTCCTCTTGGAGTTCGACATTCTTTTTTCAAGAATTTAGAAAAAAAATTAGAAATATCTTAAGAAGTAAATGAAGAGTAAGAAGTGGTAAGGGGAGGGGGAGGGAGGTTATATTTATAAAGAAAGAGAGAGATGAACATGGTGTTGTCTGTGAGCACGTGTCTTTTCTTTTCTTTTTTTTGTTCATATCTTTTGTTGACTTGATATCATCTGCGGCGTCGTCGCAGCTCTGATCGCTGCGCAAAGAGACAGTGGCACACTTTGCGCTCTCTGCTCTTGGTTGTAGCGCAGCTCCCCCGCTGCGGCACGCGACGCCGCAGCCGGGACAAAAAAAAAAAATAAAAAAAACAAAAAGGGGCGCATGGCGGGCACGCGGCGGCCCCACGCCCCGGGAGGTGAAGCCAAACCAAATGTTCCACAAAATCGGATAAAATAAACTCCCCCGGAGGGGACAATCGGCCTGTCAACGTCTCCAAAACTTTACTTTTTTACATTAACCAATAGTCTGTTAAAAATATGCCTTTCAACCTCTATTATTTCATAAGTGGCCTGTCTGTCATTAAGAACGACTTGTAACGCAGAGGATTCACTTTACTTCAAATTGGACATTAGAAAGTTTCACGTTTGATTAAAATTTCTCTCCCGAAATGATTATGTGCACAAAATTATATTAGAGTAAAATTTCTTCTTCTATAGAAGAAGAGAAAGTAAAAAAGAAATTTAAAAAAAAAATCCAAACATTTTTTTTGGTACCCCTACCGAGATCTCAGTTCATTTAAATTACAAATTTGACTTTCCGGCTATTGATTAGTTTGATTAGTAAAAGAATTCGATTTTCGGTTTAACTGTGGATTATTTGTAAAAATTACAACGTTTCAGCCACTCATTCCGTGGCCTTCTTCAGGTTCAATTCAGCTAAGATTATGAAGGTTGTGACCAGCGGCGTAACTAGCCTTTGAGGGCGGAGGGGGCGAAGCTCAACAAGGGCGTCGTTTTTTAAATTGAAATATAATTTAAAAGAAAACTATCCGTGTTTTGGACAATCTATGGAAAGATTATGATAAAATCACCGTCCCTGAGGCTATATTTTAGATGCCTTAGGGCTCCTATGTCGGTATAGAGGGGCGCCAAAGGCTTGATGCCCCACCTAGTTACACTACTGGTTGTGACAATCTCAATTGAATTAGTTGAGATGGCTGAAAAAAAAAATCTGGCTATTTATTTTGATAAAATATTTTAAATTTATTTTTATTTAGTATTTTTTGGAACCATTTAGAGATGCCTCTATTTTTCTAAATTGTTTGCTATAAAAATATAATTTGGAAATATTTTAACCACCTGGAACGGAAAGCAAATCCCTGACCTCTAGCACAAGAGGTGTCCTTTATGCTAGAGGTTGATTATTGAAATTTGGAGGGTATCTAAAGTTTTTTTTTTTTTTTTTTTTTTTTTTTTAAACATTCACACTTTTTTTCTCATTCACACTCACACTCACACACACATTCACACAGTCTTTTCGGCAACTCAGGCCATATAAGACATTTACGATAACCGTTATGAATATATATTATTTAGGGTCCAGGCATTCTTATTTAAGCCATTTGGTATCCAATTGGCTTAAATAAAATCATCGGACTGCCTGGGGTCCGAACCCGCGACGTTTGGTATATGAGGTTAGCACGCTAACCTCTACGCCATGCCCCGAGGGCGTATCTAAAGTTACTCAGCAAATAATCAAATATTTCCCAATTTTTGAGGTCCCCTGAATCCAAAAAAAGTGGTTTTCGTGACATGGTATGTGTGTGTATGTTCAATTTTAAGCATGAAGGAATTTAGCTAGGAGGTTGAAATTTTATGGAATGGAAAAGAGCAAGTACAGGTGCAGCAAATAAAGAGAGCCTTTGGATGCCAAATGCCAAAAGGGAGACGCTTCGGACAAAATTTTATTTGTCCATCTTCAGTCCTTGTTCGCTTATAAAGTAATTAGGCACAAAGTTGTCATTGTTGTTGTAAGGCACGAATTTGTGCACATGTAGGTATATTTTTTTTATATAAAAACAGGCGAGTGTCAATGTTTCGTGAGAGTCTATAAGATAATCTTATCTCTATAAGATCGTGAGAGTCTATAAGATAATCTTATAGAACTAAACAATGACACTCGCCTGTTTTTATTAAAAAAATATACATGCGCACAAATTCGTGCCACAACAACAATGACAACTTTGTGCCTAATTAGTTTATAAGCCAACAAGGACTGAGGATGGACAAATAAAATTTTGTCCGAAACGTCTCCCTTTCGGCATTTGGCATCCAAAGGCTCTATTATTTTGCTGCACCTATACTTGCTCTTTTCCATTCCATAACATCAACAGCAACTTCTCTTCAGCTTATATTATTTAACTACAGGTTGAAATTTTATATTTAGACACGCCCTGGAGCGTGAAAATAAGCTTTTAATCAAAATCGGCCAAAAAGTACTACTAGTACTTTATTGATGTAGTTTTTCAGTTTTTTTTTTCCGATTTTCTCAAAATTTGCTCCAACGATTTTAAAATTCAAAAATCAATTATTTTTTATATGCTCTTTAAAATGTTTATTCTCATTTTGCCATTGAAATTCTGAAGACCACTTTACTCTTTTACTTCTTAGGAAGGATAGGAGAAATGGTTGCCATGGTAACAAAATATAAATATTTTCCCATACTTATAAATTTTACATCTTGAATTCTAATATATGGGTGGAAACTAAATGTACGAGTATGTCGATACAAAAAATCTGGTGTGACAAGCACAGAACACAACTTTCGATTACCGAAGGTGCGTCAGTCACACCAGATTATTTATTTTAAATTATTCTTTCTTATTTTCCTCTCTTGTATGGCGGACTATTCTCTCTCGCTTAGGCTAATTCTCTTCCTGGGAAGTTGAATTATTTTTAAGTGTAATTAATTTATTTCACGTATTGTTTCTAAAAAAATGAATAGTTTTTTGTTTTTTATTATTTTTTTCGTCTTAATTCATATTGCTTGGTTTTGCTGCTGTTTTTTTTCTCGACGAGGCATCGTCTTTCTCTCTACATATGCGCTCAACAGTTATTAACTTGGTCTGCCTCGATGGAAACATGTGGAGAAAATAAATAAAAAATGATAAATTATTTCTGACATTAAAAAAAAAAAGGAATCTTTAAAAAATACAATCAATTTAAAATAGGCTTTAGATTTGACTTTTTTCTTAAACATTCTTTATTGGGTATTAAAATACATAAAATATAACATATTCAACCTTCAACGTAGCATCAACCTCAAATTTTCTTTAAATTAAAGCTATTTAAAATATCTACAACTTATAGAAGCCCTTTTTTTGATTTTCGAAAAAATAAATTTTTTTTTTTGATTAATCACATTAAATAAAAGATATTTTTAAAAAATTCGCTCTATATCTTATAGATAATTAAATTTTTTTTTTTTTTTTTAAACATTCACACTTTTTTCTCATTCACACTCACTCTCACACACCCATTCACACAGTCTTTTCGGCAACTTAGACCATTTAAGACTTTTAAACGATACCCGTTATTGATTAATGTACATTTAGGGGTCCAGGCATTTCTATTTAAGCCATTTGGTATCCAAATGCCTTAAATAAAATCATCGGACTGCCTGGGGTCCGAACCCGCGACGTTCGGTATAGAAGGTAGACACGCTACCAGATAATTAAATTAATAATCATTGTGTTAAAAAATAATTAATTTTTTACTCTTAATTAATTAGCTGGAATCTTTCAAATGAAATGAAATAAATCCCTTGTATCCCTATGGGAAAAACTAACGCTATCTCTTGCCGCCTCGAGTAACTCGGTAGTGAATGGTCTTCTAACGGCTTTTCGAGACGCACACCTTAACAGTATTTTATAAAATTCTTATCATTTATTAGTAGCTTAGATTTAAAATTTTATAATGCTAGGACCTTTGAGGTTCGCAATTTACAAATCTCAAAAATAGAAGGCTTTAGGGGCCGTTCACACTGGGGCGATATTATCGCTAGCGATTGTTGCTAGCGATAGTCGCGAGCGACCTGCACCAGCTGATTCAATGGAATCTGAATGGGGGCGATAAAAAGCGTTCACACATGCGCGATATATCTCCCAACGACACGCGAGATATCGGCATCGCTGCTGCTTGCTATTGCCCGGCGCGACTATCGCCGCGATAAAATTAAATTAAAACATGGCAGCCAAGAGAGAACACATCTCAACTAAGGGAGATTTCATAAATAAAATAAATATAAATATTAGATAGCTTTATTCTCGGCCAATTTTCTTAAAAAGGAGTTAAAAACTTAAAAAAAAAATAAAAATAAATGAAATCTTATACTCATAAGGTAATTAATTATTTTATATAAAATTTTTTTGACATTTAAATTTTGAATATTTTATGATATTACCTTAATCTTATTTTCAGATTATAAAAAATATTTTAAACTTAAAAAACTACTAACTTTAGCTAATAATTGTAAGTTAAAAACAATATTCTAATTTTGAGAGTAAAAATTCAAATTTTTTTTAATAAATTGATGTGTAATAAATAAATATTTTTATAAATAAATTTATTCTTCTTTCCATAAATATTGAAGAAATAATCAAATAGGTAGAAAGAATGAGCAAAGCAGCTAGTTTACATTTCAATTTATTAATAAATTAGGGCCGACGTTTCGGTCACATATGGGACCATCTTCAGGGCCAGGTTAATGTCTGAAAATATATGTAATCCTCGCTAAGTTATATTGGGCATACACAATTCCACGTAGCTCAATCATGATAAAGCCTCAAATTTTATTATTATCATACCATGGACAGAGATTGAATGACTTCACTAATAATAATAATAATAATAGTAGAATTTGAGGCATTATCATGATTGAGCTAGGTGCAATTGTGTATGCCCAATATAACTTGTCGAGGATTATATATATTTTCAGACATTAACTGAATATGGACTCATATGTGACCGAAACGTCGGCCCTGGTTTCTTAATAAATTCAAATATAAACCTAGCTGCTTTGCTCATTCTTTCTACCTATTTGATTATCAACACTCAGCTGTATACCTCCTTCAAATTAAAGAAATAGGCCTATAATATTTTTAATCTTTATTTTTCATTTTATTCCTTTTAATCAGAAACTTTTTTTTTTACATTTTTGGTATTATTATTACAATCACATTGCCCTTGATCAATGACTGAAAACAGAGAACAAGCCTCTCATCACCTATTTATCGCATACGACTGTCGCGCTAGTGTGAACCCCCCTTGCGATATGTCGCTCCGACATATCGTTAGCAACAATCGCTAGCGATAATATCGCCCCAGTGTGAACGGCGCCTTAGAGTCATTTTGGATCTATCATATTTTTAGTTTTATTTTAAATATGAAAATATAAAACGCCTAAAAGTTAGACTATCCAAAGAGAAATAAAGCTTTATAATGTACAATGGTTGCATATCTTCAGGGAGAAAAACAAAAAAATACAAGAAAAAATTGCATTAGTTATATTTAGTTTCTCAAGATTTTTTTTTTTCACACAGTTGCTATCGTTTTGACTATGGCATTTTTTTATACCTCTTCCAAAGACAGAGATACCCGATTTTTCATAGTATTAACGATAATAATGAAAACTCTACTTAACGGGAGGTTATTTAAATTTCCGTGTCGAGCAATCAGTTCAATTCAAGTATGATACACAAGGATTTTTGTTTCAATGATTTATTTATTTATTTATTTAACATTAACACTTTATACGTATTTCGACACCATATGTGTCATCATTGGAAGTAAATTACATACTCAGTATGTAATCAATATGTAATTCCTCACTTATATATGTAACTCCTTCACTTCCGATGATGACACATTTGAAATACTACAATTAAAAAAAAACAATAATTCCAAAGTATTTATCATTACTATATATAAAGTGCTAGCCGCTGACTTCCTGTTCCTGTGTGTATGTGCCTATCAGAGCGCTGATTGGCCAGAATAAAAAGAAGTTGAGTTAAGGGGGGAAATTTAAAACTAACTTGTAAGTCAGAGAGGGAAATTTAAAAATTTCCAAACCCTGAGCAAGAATAAATTTGAGTGACCCCCTGGCAAGTGGAAAAGCCCTTCGAAGGCGGACTTTTCAACTTGTTGATATTGTTGATGGTTATATTTCATTAAAACCTGTTTCCTCAAAAAGTGGGTTTCATTTCGTGGAGCCTAACTCCCTGGCTGCCCACTCCTTTAGCATCTTATTGTTCAAAAATATTTTAAATTTGTAGCCCTAAAGGTCCCACATTATGCACGATCAACAAACTTTAAAAATGTGCGTTAATAAGCCCACAACCTTCCGTTCACGCACTATTGGCCTATCCGGTATAACAGATAATTTATAAAAAAAATTCTTAAAATTAAATCTTCTCCCTTAAGGTGCGCGTCTAGAAAAGTCGTTAGTTTTCCCAATAGGGATACAAGGAATTTATTTCATTTCATTTGAAAGATTCCAGCTAATTAATTAAGGGCAAAAAATTAATTATTTTTTAACACAATGATTACTAATATAATTATCTATAAGATATAGAGCGAATTTTTTAAAAATATTTTTTATTTAATGCAATTAATCTAAAAAAAATTTTATTTTTTCGAAAATCAAAAAAAAAAGGGGGCTTCTATAAGTTGTAGATATTTTAAATAGCTTTAATTTAAAAAAGATTTGAGGTCGACAGCTTCAAAATTGTGGCCGCTGGAACCTCCCAAAATTAGCTCCCCGAGACGCGCACCTTAATTCTGGCTACGTTACTGCCAATCTGTACAGTACACCTTCCATTTTGATGTATTCTAAGCCAACAATTCCTTAAGCGTGGAGATTTTATTTAAATATTTTAGAAATTCGAGCTCGATTATAATTACTCTTCCCGATTGTTGTCTGCTTAAAAAGATTCCTAAGACTAACCAAGTATCATTTTCTTTAATTCGATAATCATGTAGGATTAATTTTTTTTTTCATTTTTTTTCTATAAACAAACATTTGTTTCGTAGAAGAGTTAATGATGAAAGAAAAAGAAACCCTCAAATAGCTCCAACTGATGACATAAAACTAAAGAAGAAAGAGAGAATACATAATTAAAAACTAGAATTAATATTGTCTTTGTATATGATACCAAATGGCGGTGTTTTTTTGTTTTAGCACACGAGAGAGACCTGCGATTTATAAATAAACAGAACGCAAGATTTTTCTCAGCTGGGGCAATCTGCTTTTTTTTCTTCATATAATTTTTATTGTATGTTTTTTTTTGTATGTGTGTGTAAGGAAAGAAATAACGTCTGTCTGTCTGTCCTGAATGAACGATCCTCAGTCAGACCTCAGGAGAGTTTGAATTAATAAATGCCCTGGCGAACTTATTCTAAGATCAGAGAAGTAGAAGGGGAAAGTGTAAAAAAAAAAATTTGCCATTCATCAGAAAACGAAAATGCAACTCTATTTATTAAAAAAAAAATAAAAAAAAAAAAATATTTTTTTCTCACTCTAATAATGAATTATAATAATATACACACACACATATGGCTTATGTTTTGAACAAAATGTACTAAGCAATTAAAAAAAATTGTTACTTTGTGTAGATTTATATAATATTTACGATGTTGATAGATCTTTCATTAT
>JAKCPI010023647.1:0-10035 GCA_023213315.1 Euborellia annulipes | reverse complement strand
GTTAAACACTTTTCGCAACTTTTTCGAACTGAAAAATTTGAATTACACTCTTATCAGTTTCAGGGCATAAGGAGAATGATATTTTTTAACAAGAAAATACAAAAAAATGTTTTTCAGCGAAAAAGTGGAGTTGGACCTTGCTACTGATATAGAGCGTCAGTGTATATATACAATATCTTGATCGATGTTCGAGGTTTGGACACCGGTGAAAACCGAAACCGAAAAACCGGTTTTCAAAATTACTTCCGGTTTTCCAATGGACCCTAGTTGATATTACTTCTTGTCAGGTGAAAATATAAGGTATAATTCTTTTTTGAAATTATCTTTATTTGAGCCACATAGCTGGGAATTTGTCAAAATAGTTGTGAAGATTGGAACAATTGACAAATTAGAACTAATGAATCTTGTTTATTTTTTTGAAAATTTTTTAAATTTTGGTAAAAGAAAAAAATTTTTTTTTAAATTAATTATTTTAATTTTATAACAGGATTTGTTCCCCCTGAAGAGGGTTTCGATTACAAACTGACCCAGGTCAGTTCGACTCAAGGAGGCACACCACAATTTTGCCTAATAATAAACCAAAACAAATTTTGCTATCGTAATAAATTAATACCCTCTAGTTGAAGGATTCGTCGCTCTTCCGAAATATCGTGTCGCTTGGTTGAAGTTTTTTTTTTTTTTTTTTTAATAAACCAACCCCCTGAATGTTTTATTTATATCAAAAAACAAATATATATTAATGAAACGCAATCTCGTTAACGCCATCCGTGTGTTGCTAACAGATACGAATTTGTTAGCAATTGTTTCTCTTTACTCCATTCATATGAAGAGAATAAATAAAATTCTAATATATTCAAAATTAAGTGGCCACTTAAAATGGCATAAATAATTTCTATGATGTAATAATAATAATATTCTCTCTCTCTCTCACTCTTTCTAATGATTAACAAAAACTGACATTAGTGGAATGTTGTTACTATTAACAACAACAAAATTCTTCTATACGTAGCTATAATACGTTAAATAAATATTGATAATTATGATGATTAATGTTGTTGTGTTTACCCAATTAGTGTGTAACAAAGTAAACACACACGCCTTGTTATATTTAACCCATTTCATGTCTTCTCACAAATATAACGGTTTATAGAGAGAACAAATTCATCTTGTCTCGTTTTATAAATAGACTAGTTGCGCTGCCTGCATTCGGAGGGTGATTTTTTTCGGCTTTAAACGTTAAGGAGTTTATTCATTTGCTGCTCAATTTTCTTTTCTTTCCTAATAAGCAAAATATAAATATATTTATTACTAGCCGCGGAGCCCCCTTGGGCGTCATTATACTCGAGCCTACCTGTACGTGCTGTAGATTCTTTCCTCAATCCTGTATCTGATTCATTAAGTGGGCTATAGCTAATGGGCTATTAATAATATATATACCGCCTCACTTAATTTAAAAATTTTATAATTTTAAATCTCATTTCAATGAGATTCAAAGAAATTTTACTTTCTCTTACCTATGTATATATGTAATATACATATAGAAGAAAGTATTGGATTCATGACAAAATTTCGATGTCGAGATTTTGATGGATATACACGTTTTGAGGTCCCCTGAATTCAAAAAAGTGGTTTTCGCGACATGGTCTGTCTGTCTATGTGTCTTTCTGTGTGTCTGGGTTTAATTTAAAGCATGAAGGAATTGAGCTAGGAGGTTGAAATTTTATATTTAAGTTTTGCTACCTTCCTGGACCGTGAAAATAAGCTTTTAATCAAGATCGGCCAAAGAGGTACTAGTACTTTACTGATGTACTTTTTCAGTTTTTTCGATTTTCTCAAAATCCGCTCCAATGATTTTTTTTAAATTCATAAATCAACTATTTTTTAGATGCTCTTTAAAATGTTTATTCTCATTTTGCTATTGAAATAAAAATATTTTCTTAATGAAAACAAATCCTCTAAGCAGACACTGGATTGGAATATTGGATCTCACCACAATAGCCATCAGGCAACTCTACGGGGAGATGGAGTTGCTATGACATCCCGTCCTGTGGAAGGGACGTAAAGAAGGTTCCCTCTCAGTGATACATTCTTCGCAAGGAGTAGGCGCCTCCTCAAAACTAGGACATCCTCCCTAGCATAGAAGAGGTTGGATAAAAGGAACCGATGAAATAAAGGATTAGTTCACTATCTAGAAACGAACACAGGAGGAGTTAGAGATAGGAAATGATGTAACTTCACAGGGTGCCGCGTAGATGGCTACGGCCAGAGGCCTGGGTTTGAGGTGTGTGTCTCCGTGCACGGAAACATCTCGAGCTGAATAGGAATTTCAAATAATAAATTTTCTCTGAAATTCATTGACATAAAATATATTAATTTTTTTTTTTAAATTAAATAAGGCGGTGTATATACTTGATATTTCATCTAAAGCCAACGGTTATCTCTTTATACTCTTGCTAGTCTTTATTATGCCGCTGTCTCTTTTTTATCACTTCAATACACTGCATTCAGTTTTTCTATATCGTTAACATGCACAAAAAAAAGAAGAAATATTTGATTTCCCATATCGTCCCAGCCGAAGGCTATTGAATTAATCGACGTCTTTACCTCCCTCCCTTCTCGTTTAACCTTTGAATTGTGACTTGTCATGACCTTCTCTCTCTTTCACTCTTATATAATTTAATCAACCTGCCTAAATCACTCTTTCTTGTTTCACTTGATCATCGTGAAGATGAAATAAAACACCAACTAGGGATGCAATCGTAAAAATAGGAGGTGATTTATTTATTATTGCTGTTGTCCGTCTCTCTGTCCCGTTATCTAGCGCTTAGGGCTTTATTTTTTTTAACTTATTTTCAACGTCATTAAAATAAATAAAAGGTAAATTGAAAACGATTTGCATTTTATATGTTTATATGCTCTACATTTTGGGAAAAAATTTAATTAAAAAAGAAAGTAGGAAGAAAATGTTTACTTGAAATACAAGTTTACAAAGTGATTAACGTTAATTTGGCTGGGTTTCATTAAATGGCTCTTGTGCTGTTTTTAAGGCCGTCTTCTGTTGATGGAAGATTCATTTTAAAATTTTGTTAAACTCTTCTAGGGGTGCAGTAGGCGATGAATTAATTGAGAGAAATGCAGATATTGCTTTTTATTTTCTCTTACCTCTATATATTGTTAACATATAGAGAAAGTATTGGATTCATGTCAAAAATTCGTTGTCGAGATTTTGACGGATGTGTATATGTTTTGAGGTCCTCTGAATCCAAAAAAGTCATTTTCGCGACATAGTCATTCTGTGTGTGTTCCATTTTAATCATGAAGGAATTGATCTAGGAGGTGGAAATTTTATATTTAAGTTAGGCACCACCCCTGGGAAGTGACAAGAAGCTTTTTAACAAAATCGGCTAAAGAGTACTAGTACTTTACTGATGTACTTTTTCAGGATCTTTTTTTATTTTCTCTAAATTCGCTGCAACAATTTTGATTAAAATTCATAAATCAATAATTTTTTAGATGCACTTTTAAAATGTATATTCTCATTTTGCCATTGAAATCTTCTGAATATATGCAATATCTTAATTATTATTGCAAAAGGGACCAGGGGGAAACTGAGAAAACTATACTTAATAAATATTTACCGTAGATAGAGGAGTTAGAGATAGGAAATAATGTAACTTCACGGGATGACGGTAGATAGCTACGGCGAGAGGCCGGTTGCATTTAGGTGTGTCTTCGTGCACGAAAGCACCTCGGGTAAATAAACAGAGAATTTTTATTTATATAAAATCTTTTCCTATGGGAATCAATTTCTTTGAATGGCTGATTGTCTTTGTAATGAACTCTTCATGTGAGTTCACATATGTTTAGAGTTGATACCAAGAAGAAGACTCTGTTAGTGTTGATGATGATAAGGGGGGAGAACGAAGAGAGAGAGAGAGAACCTTCGCCATTGACCTTGGCGATGCGCATCTCCAATTGAGGTCCATTTGGATGGATGGAGATCGAGAGAAAGAGAAGCAAGCCGAACGACATCCGCACACTCACTCACACTCTTGGCTTTCCCCCCCCCCCTCTCAAACTCTCCGTCTTGGAAACGTGTCAGACGGGATTATTTATCTAAAGACATGAATGGATAAAGAGAGATGAAAGTTCTCTTTCTCTCTCTCTCTCTCTAAATAGGGATAAAATATTTGTGGGGTGTCTCGATCCACAACTATGTGAATGAATTTTTTTTAACCATTTTGATTAAAATCAACTATTTTTTAGATGCCTTTTAAAAAAATATTCGTGAAGATTGTTTGAAGTACACTTTAATGATGTATTTCAGATTTTTCAAATTCAGTCTTTTCCTTCCATAGAGTCAATGTTAAATCCCCATATGGGGATTTGCATGTTAATTTCAATTCAAAAGGGGGACTCCTTAACTTTTTACACATTTAAAAAAAAATTTTCCAATTATGAAATTTTGTATTTATCTAGGATTCTCTTTTCTGTATAAAATATCTAAATGAGATTAAAATTTTAAAAAATGACCTTTTAAAGTAGTCAACATTTAAAATACATCGAGCCTATGGAAATTTTGAATCAATTGACTTTTTTTTACTTATTATTATGAGATCTATTATTTGTAATTACTATCGAGATCCCCGTTTATTTACCCAAGGGCTTATGTGCACGAAGACACACACCTCAAACCCAACCGGCCTCTGGCCGTAGCCATCTACCGGCACCCCGTGAAATTACATCATTTCCTATCTCTAGCTCAGCGTTTCCCAACCTTTTGAAGTCCACGGCACCCCAAAGGTGCTTTGGGAATAATATTACACACTAGCGGCACCCTTCCTTTTTTTCCCTATCAAAACGAAATTTTTTCGGCCCTGGGAAAATTTTCCTCTTGCATGAAAATTATTTGACCTTTTTTTTGGCAAAACTATTTTTTCCGCCTCTTTATTTTTTTTTTTTTTTTTAATCTAAATATCTTGCGGCACCCCTTAGGCATTCTCGCGGCACCCTTGGGTGCCGGGGCACACCGGTCGGGAAACACTGCTCTAGCTCCTCTTCCTGCGTTCGTTTCTAGCTAGTGAACTAATCCTTATTTCTGGTTCCTTTTATCCAACTAAGGTTTGGAAAAACCGGAAAATTTTGAAAACCGGTTTTTCGGTTTTTTACAAAGCGGAAAACCGGTTAACCGGTTTTAAACTGTTTTTTTTTTCAACATCTGAATCTATTTTGAACGCACCGCCATTTTTTTTTTTAACATTCACACTTTTTTCCCATTCACAGTCTTCTCGGCAACTTAGGCCATATAAGACTTTAAACGAGAACCACTATTAATGAATATATCTATTGGGAGTCCAGGCATTCTTATTTAAGCCATTTGGTATCCAAATGGCTTAAATAAAATCATCGGACTGCCTGGGGTCAGAACCCGTGACTTTTGGTATACGAGGTTAGCACGCTAACCTCTACGCCAAGCCCCGAGGGCTATCCAACCTCTTCTAACCTAGGGAGGGTGTCCTAATTGAGGAGGGACTCCCTCAGCAGCGACTCCTTTCGAAGAATGCATCACTGAGAGGGAACCTTCTTTACGTCCCTTCCATAGGACGGGATGTCACAGCGACTCCCTCTCCTCGTAGAGTTGCCTGGGGGCTATTGTGGTGAGATCCTATATTTCAATCCAGTGTCTGCTTGAGGATTTGTTTATATTCATAGAATATATTAATGCAAAAAATACTAAAATAGTTCTCTATACATTTCCTATGGGAGAAATCGTAACTTTAGGAATTTATAACTCAAAAAGTAATAGGAATTTCTGAACCCGAGTATTTTTCCTGGACTCTCCATAACGTCCTCTATAAGACTCCAAAATTTCAACGGGAAGTCGATCTAACAGAGCGTGACAGACGGACACTCCGCTATTATATATAAATATATAAAAATTTTATTAAAATTTCCTAGATTAAATTTTTGAATTAGTCATAAAATTTCTAATGAATTTCTAAGTTATTTGAGCTATAAATTTAGAAGAGGTGTTCCCCATTTGCCCTTAATACAATAAATAAAACCTGCATGATGATTTAAAGAGGAAAAAAAAACCCAAGATTTATTTGTTCTTAGAAAAAAAGAGTTTAGCAAATCCTCTTTCATCCCTTTGCTTTTGATTCATTCGAAATTCAACGAATCTTTTCTTCTTTTGTTGTTCATTCATATGACTTTCGAATCGTGTTCACCTTTTTGTTCCTTTTTTTTAAAGGAAAGGTGCTCTGCAAAATGACTCAGAACCGAGACAGAGAGAGAGAAAGACAAACAGGTTGCATGCATCAAGGAAAAAAAGTTAAAAACGTAACCCACTTGATCGTATCTGCAAATAAAAAAATACCACCATAAAGAATGAATGAATATAGGCCATTTGTGTTGGAAAATTAATCACTGAATTCACACATTCACTGTTATTAATTGCGAAAAAATATTAACAGGGGCAAAAATAATTGGATCATTTTTTTGTGAACGTGTACAATGAGCGCCACAATTAAGTCCCCACCCACCTGGGAGCTAGAACCTTGAATATATAGTATAGTATATGGTAAATATGAAATAATGGCCAAAAAGGTAAAATAAAATCATCTGTACCAGATTTTATTTTATCTTTTTTGGTATTCTTTGACAAATTTCCTCTATCAAAATATTTGCTCGATTGGAGGTGGAGGGGATGTATTCATAAAAAAAAGAAGTAATTTTTAACGAATAATTTCAATTATTATTATTATTATTATTTTGAAATTCCTATCGGGATCCCCGTTTATTTTCCCGAGGTGCGTTCGTGCACGGAGACACACACCTCAAAACCAATCGACCTCTGACAGTAGCCACCATATACTTAACTTCACGGGGTGCCGGTAGATGGCTACGGCCAGAGGCCGGTTGGGTTTGAGGTGTGTGTCTTCGTACACGAAAGCACCTCGGGTAAATAAACGGGGATCCCGATAGGAATTTCAAAATAAATAAAAAAAAAAAAAATTAAAATTAGCCCACGTTGTTTGGTGTAGAGGTTAGCGTGCTAAAAATAGTGTTAAAAATGAATGCCATGTCTAGGGTGTGCCTTTAACATTTTAACGTCGTGTTCAAAATAAACATGGCGTCCTTAACCTAAAATGTAAGGTTATGATTTTGATAGCTTTGAAATAAAAGCAACATGTTAACGTCGCTGTTAAAACTTTGTTTAAAGAATAGCATTTTTTTGATTGTTTTTACATTACTTTTTAACACCCATTTGTTTATTTTAAATTTTAACGTTTGTTTTTAGAGAATAGACATGTATCCGTTTTACGTGTTAATTTTTAAAATGTTTCAATGTGAGCCTACGGTCGAAAGTTTTAATTATTTTGAAGATATTTATTATAAAAATCTCAGCACACCAATTGTAAGCTATGACTAAAAAGGATTTTCTTAAAATTTGATATTATTCATTTTCTAAATATCCAGTTATATACTGGTACGTTAGTCTATAATCAGAAAAAGCTAATTCAATTAGCAACACAACAAGAGATTCCATTCAAATTGACAAAGAAAGCCAAGTATTGAGTGAGAGAAGAGCAAAGTTCTTTTCTATTGAAATTCGAGATCTGTCTGCCATTTTGACATCACCAAGAGAGAGAGAAAACCTGTCTGGTGAAATTTATACTTTTAAACAACCGGTTCTGTTATTATATATTTATATTTTTATTTTAAAAAATTCTATTTTTAATACCACAGTAGAAAATATGCGATTATAATTCTATTATTAAAAAAACATGTGTTTGAGGCTAAATGTACCTAAACATGATTTAATTAGGTGAATTTATACTAAAAACACGAGGTGATATGTTTCATTATATTTTTATCTAAACCAGGGGCGGATCATAAGCAAGGCGCACGCCTAGAGCCCCTAAAACTGATTATCATATTAATTTTGATCGTGATATAAAATTTGATATCAATTGACTTATGAAATTCGATCATTATTTTTGTAACATTATATTTCCTCTCATATTAGGTGTAGCTATCAATTTTATGTAAAAAGACAAATAACATAATTCAATAGTCATTTTTGTTCCAAATATTATTTTTCAAAGATAATTGACAACTAAGTATTAATTTAAATATTTAAAATAAAGGAAAAATTTAATATCTATTGAGAAGTCTTTTAGATTAATACTTTGTTGATCACTTTCCATTCAAAAACTTCTAAGGTTGTTCGGATAGTACCCCGTAAGTTATAATAGAATCTACATTTTTTTTTCTAATAAAATGAAAAATTTGAATGCATAAATTCATTATTATAATTTAGTCGTGATCTATCATAGTTTATAATTGTATTAAGACAATAATTTAATTACCAAAAATAGCCCTCGGGGCTTGGTGTAGAGGTTAGCGTGCTAACCTCGTATATCAAAAGTCGCGGGTTCGGACCCCAGGCAGTCCGATGATTTTATTTAAGCCATTTGGATACCAAATGACTTAAATAAGAATGCCTGGACCCCAAATAAATATATATTATTAAATAACGGATATCGTCAAAGTCTTAAATGGCCTAAGTTGCCGAAAAGACTGTGAATGTGAGAGTGAATGAGAAAAAAGTGTGAGTGTTAAAAAAAAAAAATCACAACGGACACAATGGGCGTTGTTAAAAAAATATCGTAAATTGAAAAAAAAAATGTAAGTGAAAGCAAATTATTTAATGCGACGTTGCCGGACTGGTCTGAGTCACGTGACTTACTTATTTTTTTAAAGATGACTGACTGTCATTTTCGGGAATTTTTGACTTTCTTGTTAAAATAACTTTAAAAGCCCTCAACAGAAACTTTTGATTTTATGTTTAACGTATTCCTCTGAAGTGAATTGGTAAAATGTAAGTTTTTTGTTTTTTGGTTGGTCTCAGTGCCTTACTTAAATATAAAATTTCGACCTCCTATCACAGGCCCGCCTAATGCGAGTAGCGCGGCTAGTATATATAAAATGTCGTCAAGCTATTCGTTTTCCAGATGTTTTATTTGGTACAAAAAAAAAAAAAAAAATGAATACTTAACTGAAGTTTTTTTTTTTTTAAATAGTGAAAAAATAAATTACAAGTAATGATAAGAATTAAGTGCAATTGCTGAGTGAATGCAATTGAAGTAATAAACTAATTGAATTCTCTCTTTCTTCTAATTGCAATTTTAAATCTGGAATTTTCTTTTTTTTTTTTAGATAAAAATATCTTCTCTCTGGAGAAACCAAAACATTTATCATCATTCAAAAAAAAAGACAACCAAGTTGCAAAACTTTCCCGCTTTATAACTATCCAATTAAGAGCGGAAAGTTTTGCAGCTTCGTCGCCTATTATATAATTAAATTAAATACTTACCCAGACAGCCTGGAATCTTGCAGTAATATTAATAGTAATAGTATTAGTAATGTTGCCATTGCAACATTGTGCTGCAATATTGCTTAAATATTCACTCTTCAATGTTGCCACTGTAATATTTCAGGAATATTGCTGCAATATTTACACACAAGCAACATTGCTGTAATTTCACTGCGCAATATTGAAGTGAGGACATTGCAGAAATGTTGCAGCAATATTGCTGTGGCAACATTGAAGTGTGAATATTGCGGCAATATTGCAGTGGCAACATTGAAGTTGGGGATTGGGTTGATAGTGAATATTGCAGCAATATTGCATCAATACTGCCTTTGCAATATTGAAGTGTGAATATTGCCACTGCAATATTGCTGAAATATTCAGTATTCAATATTGCAACAGCAATATTGCAACAATATTCACACTTCAATATTGCAAAGGCAGTATTGATGCAATATTGCTGCAATATTCACTATTCAATGTTGCCACTGCAATATTGCCGCAATATTCACACTTCAATGTTGCCACAGCAATATTGCTGCAACATTTCTGCAATGTCCTCACTTCAATATTGCGCAGCGAAATTACAGCAATGTTGCTCCAATATTGTCAATATTGTGCAAGGTTGGCAAAATTGCTGCAATATTACTGCAATA
>JAKCPI010023646.1:0-13331 GCA_023213315.1 Euborellia annulipes | reverse complement strand
TTTAAATTTGTGAATATTTTATTGAAAATCCTATTAAAAACAAAATTTTAGTATATAACAAAACATATTAAAAACCCAACAAATTTAACATCATTAATATGTTGATGTGTGTAGAGTATTGCAGCCAAAGAAAGAAAAAAATTATATCTTGTCGACGTTTCGAGTGCCGATCACACTCATCATCAGATTTTTCAAGCAAATATAATCTTTTATTTATCACTTTGTCTGCCAATTTTCACCAGATATCCTCAGTGAGGATTCCTCACATTAAAGACACAATTTTCGTTAAAATTTGCAATATTTATTGTATTTTTGTATAGGTTTATACTTTACTTATCATCAAAATTTCGAAGTTTTTAAAAAGAATTTCTGACAAATTTTTAGGAAGATTTTAATAAATTTTTTTCGCCCTCGAGCCTTGGTGTAGTGGTTAGCGTAGCTTGGCAATTTGTACTCAAGGGTCACGGGTTCGCATCCCGCCTCATGCGACAATTTAGATTGGCTACCATTCCAATTGAATTAGAGACGGGGTCTAAATCGTAATCAAATAAAAGAAAAATTAATAAAATTTGTCAAAAATGATGTTTAATCGAATTTGACTTTAATTTATTAAAATTGTAATTTTAATAATAATTTATGTTAAATTTACTTAGGAATGTAAATACAGTAGTTTAAAAAAGAGTTTCCTTCGCTTCTTTTCAATTATCGATATTAGATTAAATTTTCTTAAAAATAAAGCGTTAGGTATGCCTACTCTTTTGACAGTCTTGTTTCTCCGAGACAATCTCTCTCCAAATTTTCAGCACTTGTTGGCGTTGCTTAACTTAAATTTCGGATCTTGGTTTAAACCACAATCAATGCACAAAAAAAAATAAATAATCAAATAAATAAAAATTCTTTCATTTATATTCAAATTTCTCTTTCGTTAGTTCAACAACAACAACAACAAAAACAAAATTTATTCAAATTAAGAAAATCAATTATTTTTTTTAAATATGATGCGACATTAAATTTGAATAAGTAAATAAATAATAATCTGTGGATTTATTTATTTGTTTGGCTCTTTTTGTTTGTTTTGAGGCCAAGGCTCTCGGATCTTGTTATGGGCTCGGGGCTGGCTACTTACTGACCATTAATCTATAAATTTGCAATTGCTTTGAAGCTTAACTTGAACTCTTTTTATAATAATTGCCAGGGGTATACATACTTGAATATTCCACCGCATCCTTTACCAGAATAGGAATTTTAGAAACGTTCCCTTTCTCAAAAAGGACATAAAATTAATTACAATATTATAAAAAAAATGTTTTTTAATTTACCGGCCAACCATCAAATCATGGGACGTTTCGATCTTATCTTGTGACCTTTTTCAGGCTTGTTGATCAATCAAAAAAAAAAATTGTGTCGTATGCCAGTAGGCTTACTACTAATGAATCACCATGTGTTTTACTTATTAATTTATCTACATTTGAGAAGACTTTTTGAGGTTTTGCGCTGTTTAGAAATGTTTTCAAAGATTAAGCAAGGTTTTATTTTAAAAATTCTATATATAAAAAATACTAAACTCCATTAAGCGAAAGGACTCACTCACTTTGAAAAAATTAGATAATATCCAGAAGAAACGAAACTAGTTTTAAATATTCATAGTTTAATTAATTAAAATAAATATTCATTTATCAATATTCTTTGAAGTGATTGTTTAAATTTGTCGCATCTCTTCTTTGTTGAAAAAAATTTATTTCAATTAAAATGGCTAATAATCAATTGAAATCAATCAAATCGACAAAATTGTCTTAATTAATCCAAAATAGTAATATTTTTTCTACAATTTAATATAAATAGATAATTAATATTAATTGAAATATTTAAATCTCACATTCATTATTTTATTAAAAATAAATTTTAATTGCCCTTTTTTTACCATATATGGTAATTAGCGATGCTCCAAGTGCAATTTAAAATATTATTTTTTAACATCTTTGCAACAAATTGAGATATAAGGTGTGATATATCATTTTAATCGGGAAAACGTCTACTTTCAGAATATTAATAAAAAAAAAAAACTATTTCATCCACTGTTAGAATACATCCTAATCAGTATACTATAAAACTCAGTAGAACTAATAATAAAATGAAATTCATAATTCCATGTCTTGATTCGAAATATAAAATACAACCCTATATTACCTATGAAAATAAATTTTAGTAAAACTCCGAAAAAATAAGGTTTCAAAGGGAGTTAAACTAATTGAGGCGGACTTGCGCAGCTAGTTATTTATAAAAAGTTTTATTTTTCTTTTTTTTTTTTCATTTAATTTTTCTAAACTAATTGATAGGCAATAAAATCGCTGACCGAAAGGGCCGCGGATCCTTAAATGCGCCAGGGCTATTTAATTTCTTTAACACACACCTCCGAAGGTTAAGTTCATAATGAAATAATTCTTTCTATTTTCCTCGTGAGCAGAGGGATGTCCCTTTATACTTAACATTTATCGAGTGATTCACTTTTATTTCTCACCTAGCCCGTTCGCTAATTGATTCTAATATTAGATCCTTGTGGTTTTTGGTAAATCCTTGTTAAAAAGAATTAAAGATAAATTTTGCATTAAACAAGTGCAAATATCAGGAAATTGAAATAACATTTTTATAGCTGGCTATGAAAAGTGAAAGGAAGAACCTAAAAATGCTTCTTATTATGCCGTCCGTCTGTAATATTATATTAATGCGGCATGTAAGGGTCGAGGGGTGGGGGGAAAATACAAATAATCGTTTGAAATCTCGATTTTTTTATTAGGGACAATTTGTACAAACTTCCCCGAGACTTTCTCGTATATTCTTTTGGAATTATGTCTGGTGTGTGTGTGTGTGTGTGTGAACACGATTGCTTAAAAACCAGAGCAGCCAGATCGATGAAATTTGGTATATACTCCTTGCACTAAAATTGTAGACTTCTATCAACTTTTGGAGTAAATACTCCACCTGGAAATAGTACTTTACCTAAAAAGATTTTCAATTTTTTTTGTCATATTTTTATTACAACTTGAATTCAAATGTACCGTAGGGCAAACTATTGTCGACACAAAAAATCTGGTGGGACAAACACAGAACACAACTTTCGATTACCGGAGGTAAGAGAAAGTTGTGTCTGTGCGACCAGTCACACCAGATTTTTTTAAATTAATGTCGACGTTCCGGCCTTCATCAGGACATGTTAGCCTCTAGAGCAGTGGTTTCCAAACTTTATGTGACAACGCCTCCCCCCCCCCTTCCCTATTTTGTAAAATAATACAAAAACAAACATTTTTAATGCTAAAAAATATAAATTTGTATTAAGGCGGAGTCAAAAAAAAAAAAATAATCCAAGAAAATTATTTCTTTTATTGTGCCGTTCCAGGTTTCCACGTTTCGGCTACTGGTATAGGCCATCTTCAGAGCCGGAGGCGAGAATAAATTAAATTTTAATTTTGAATGAAAAATGAAATTCAAAAACAAATTTTCCATTCCATAACATCAATAGCAACTTCTCTTCGAATTAAAAATTTATTTAGATTTAAACTTTCTACCGTAGCGTTTAATTTAACTACGCGTAGCTCAAGTTGAAACATTATGTATATATGAAAGGTAAAATACACTAGTTATGTGTTTCAAGATTTTTTTTTTTATTTATTAATTAAAATTAACACTCGTCGAAATACGTATTAAGTGTTAATTTTAATTAATAAATAAAAATAAAAATCTTGAAACACATAACGGCGTAGTGTAGGTTGCTTACCTTTCATATAAAAATTTATTTATTTTATTGTGACGTTTCGGTCACTGGTCTCGGCCATCTTCACCCCAGAGGCGGGAATAAATGAAATTTTAATGGTATGTTAGCGAGGTGAATAGCTGAATCAATATGTAGTAGAAAAATAAAAGGCCGAGCAGCTAGATTTATTTCTTTAATAGAGAACTCACAGCGACGTTTCGGTCGACTATGCGACCATCTTCATGGCTACAATGGAGTTTACAAAAAAAACATGACATCAAGAGGCTGTATAAATAAAATTTCAAGACATAAAAATTATCATTACCTAGAGTTCAGTCATAAAAAAACCTCTCAAGTTGTTTGACAGACATTTCATAAATTTCATTACGATCTATCAGATACAATGCATTCAGCGCCAAAAGTCAATATAAATTTTATTTTAATTACACGCATCTTATATACCTAGTTCTAATCTTAATAACATATTAATAGATTTTTTAATAATTTTAATTTTGAATCAAAATTTTGAATGAAAAAATGAAATCGTCTCCTGCTCTGAAGATGGCCTAGGCCAGTGGCCGAAACGTCACAATAAAATAAATAATTTTGACTGCCTATGACTTGGAATTTTTTTTTTTACTCGGCCCTAATAATACTTCCAGCCACAAAGAGTAGCATGACTTCTGGTCGCTCCTATTCAGCAGCTACTCCTTGCAGACTGATAGCGACAACCCCCAGTCTTGGCCTTGCCTAACAGAAATTGTTTTTATTTCCTCTTTCAAATTCATCTCTCTAGCATCCGTTTGAACGATCAATCAATCAACAAATATCGAAACGTTACAAAATAGAGAAAGGAATTAATTAAGATGTCATGGCTGTTGTTGTTTTATTAAAATGTGAACTTTGTCGTCTCTTAACACTAATAAATAAATTCCCAATTAAACGTTAATAGGAATTTTTTTTTAAATTGGATATTGCTAAACCTTATTATTACGCCATATTATTATTATTTTAAGGGTATCTCTCTGGAAAAGATGACTTGAGTAAATTTTAATAATAATTAGCCATCCCAATTTGCAACATGATGTGTGTAGGTGTTTGTGTTTGTGTTTGCGTCTTTCATTTCGTAAAATAATAATTAAATTATGCAAAATTGCAATTGATTTGTTAAACAAGGCCTTCCTTCTTTTCTCTTACTTGTTAAGCGATTTTTTATTGGCCTCAACATGACCCACAATTGACGAGAACGGGATGACTTGTTAAGATTATTAAAATACAGTCTTATCGATAAATAAGTGGGAGGAATGTTTATTTTGACAGAGGAAGAGAAAGAGAGGGAAATATAATTGCTTTTTGTTGTTGTTGTTGTTGTTGTACTAGAAGCATTTCGATTATCTCGTTATGTGATGAAGTAGAACCCAATGCATGAACACTGGCAAAAAATTAATTTAAGAACGTTTAGCGGACCGCGTAGCTAGTTTTTTTATTTTATTTTATTTTAACCCTCAGTCATTGGGCTTTTGAGTTTCTTCTTAAAGCCACCTGCGAATTGTTTGGAATTATTATTTTTTTTTTTTTTTTTTTTTTTTATAAAAAAAAACATTCACACTTTTTCTCATTCCTCACACTCACACACACATTCATACAGTCTTTTCGGCAACTTAGGCCATATAAGACTTTTTACGATATCCGTTATTAATAAATATACATATATGGGGTCCAGGCATTCTTATTTAAGCCATTTGGTATCCAATTGGCTTAAATAAAATCATCGGACTGCCTAGGGTCCGAACCCGCGACGTTTGGTATATGAGGTTAGCACGCTAACCTCTACGCCATGCCCCGAGGGCTTGGAATTATTTAAATTGTAAATTGTTAACTTTTTTTTTCATATAAAAAACACACTTTTTCCCATTCACCCTGGACCCCTCGCCTTTTCTTAATTATGAAATGAAAATGAGAGTTTTGGGAGAGAATAATTATTTGCTTTATGCAGACGATTTGAAAATATACTCTGTAGTCCAACATCAAAGTGATTGTTTAAGATTGCAAAAATCTCTGGATAATATTCAGGATTGGTGTACTCAAAATGACATGAATATAAATTTAGAGAAATGCCTAGTCATAAGTTTTTCTAAAAAAAGAAGCAATATTATCTGTAAATATACAATTAATAATATTGAGCTGAATAGAGAAAATTTTTAAGGACTTGGGGGTTTTATTTGACGCCCAATTATCTTTCGATTTATATATTAACGACATCGTTAATAAAGGCTATAAAATGTTAGGGTTTCTTAAAAGAAATTCGAAAGGTTTTAAAGAGGTTACGACTCTTAAAAGACTCTATTTTGCTCTAGTCAGATCTAAACTAGAGTTTGTATCTCTGATCTGGTCTCCAATCACCAATGTGCAAATAAACATGGTGGAAGGAGTACAAAAGAAATTTCTGAAATATCTATTTTGGAAAGAAATAGGATTATCTGGTGCTCTGGTAGGATATCCGGAGCTTTTGGACATGTTCAATATGAAGAGCCTTGCCGAGAGGAGAAGGGACGATTTCATTAAAAACCTCTATAATCTGCTGGGAAACTGTTGGGACTCCCCTGAGTTACTGGCCAAAATAGGCTTCAGGGTTCCAGCATTTTCCCTTAGAACTGGGTCCCTTTTTCATATCGGGAGGGCTCGAACAAGAATGATGGAAAGGTCTCCTATCTTTAAAATGGTTACAGAGTATACCAGACGGGAGGCCTCTCCATGATTGAATTTGTATAATTAAATTTGTAACTTGTGTATTTTTTTTGTTGTTTTTTTTGTATGATTTTTTGTTTTTTTTTTTCTTTTCTCTCTCTGTCTCTTTGTTTTCCTTCGCTCTGTAATGGAAGTAATTCTGTAGGGTGATTGTAAATTATCAAATAAATAAATAAATAAATAAATAAATAAATAAAAATTATTATTACTACGTATTCCAATCCAGTGCCTTCATGAGGATGTGTTTACATTCATAGAATACACAACTGCAAAGAATACTTAAATATTTCTCTATACATTTCCTATGGGAGAAATCGTAACTTTAGGAATTAATAACTCAAAAAGTTATAGGAATTTTGAGACTCGAGTATTTTTCCTGGACGTTCGATAACGTCCTTTATAAGACTGCATAATTTCGTTTCAAAATTCCAACGGGAAGTTGGACAAACAGAGCGTGACAGACGGACAGACAGATGGACAGACGGACACACCGCTATTATATATATATATATAGATTGAGTCATTCCATTTCAAATCCACACAGCCAAGTACAATTTTCAACCCTACCTTCTCCGATTAATTAATAAAATATGGTGTGTTCATTGCACCTCACGAGAGAATGAAAAATGCCAAAATATAGAACTATAGCACAAATACAACAAAAGTAATGGCTGCCCCAAGTGCATAGATTAATTTGCAATCATGAGTCAAGGGGCTTTGAAGCATTTTTACAAATATAATCGGACTTGTTAGAGAATTTTGCAAAAATAATTTTTTATTGATTGAAACTTAATGAGTGATGCCGAGAGAATTATTGACCGAAACTCCTCAACTACCAGTACGCTTAATTTTTCGGCAAGGATGTAGGAAGGGAAAAGAAAAATAAAATAATATTCGCTAGAGACGGGAAGCGAACCCGGAACCCCAGAGAAATTTTAATTCTTACTATTCTGTTAATGTGATGAAAAGTGTTGGAGGAGAACAATCGTCGCTACGTAGATAGTCTATAAAAACGTTTTAGAATAAGTTAATCTCAAAAATACATTTTACGGACACACAATTTATTTTCTTCCTTGACAAAAATGGCGACGAATTTTTTTTTTTTTTAATTGATTTATTCCTTTTTCGTTTTTTTTTTTTTTTAAATAAATTCACTCAAGGTAATCAAAGAGTATTAATTTCATTTTCGTATTAATCTTTGTTATTTTTAATTAAAACGAAACAAAAGCGAGTGAATGCGGTCTTTTTTTTTTATTTATTGATAAATAAATAAAATAATGATGGATGAACTTGTTCTCTTTTTTTTTTTTTTTTCTTTAAGACTCATTCTTAAAAGTAAACTTTGCTTTAGTTAATTAATTTGACGAAACGGGAACGAACGGGGGGGGGGGGAGGGGGTTTCTTTCTTTTTCACCTGTTCGATTCCTTGTCTAAAACGCCGCTACACACACACACACACACACACACACACACACACAGCCGTTGATTAATCGTTTACTCGCCAACCGACACTTTACGCAATTCCAATTCTATTGCGTATTGTACTCAAGGGACCAAGACGTGAAGCCTGATCAAAGAAAAAAATATTTTTGCCTGGGATCGGATTTTTTTTATTAATCTATTAAATTTTATTTATTCGATCTACCGTATTCGGCGGGCTTCCGACCCCCTCCCCCTGGACTACGCCTTTTCTATCTTGGTCTTGTTTTTTAGTTTCCTTTTACAATTTCTATATGGGACTGTAGAGATATACAGATAAACAGTTAGACGCCTTTGGCGGGCTTCGCATCTAGCCAGGTATCCAAATGGCTTAAATAAAATCATCAGACTGCCTGGGGTTCGAACCCGCTACTTTTGGTATACGAGGTTAGAACGCTAACCCTTCACCAAGCCCCGAGGGCATAAAATTATTATTACTACGTATTCCAATTCAGTGCCTGCTTGAGGATTTGTTTACATTCATAGAATACACAAATGCAAAGAATACATAAATATTTCTTTATACATTTCCTATGGAAGAAATCGTAACTTTAGGATTTAATAACTCAAAAAGTTATAGGAATTTCGGGACCCGAGTACTTTTAGTGCACTCCCCACAACCTCCTCTATAAGACTGGAAAATTTTGTTTCAAAATTCCAACGGGAAGTTGGTCAAACAGAGCGTGACAGACGGACACTCCGCTATTATATACTGTATATAGATATTTATTTCTATGATATTCAATTGGAGGAAAAAATACAATTTTTTTAATTTTTCATTTGAGAGATATAATTATTTTATTATTTCAATTAATTAGCTTTGATTTTTCAAAAGACCTAATCCTTTTCAATAGGGAAATTTTCAAAAATATTTTGAGCCTCATCAAATGAGAATTTTTCTGTGCTCTTCACAACCAATAAGGGTAAAACCTCATTTTGAAATTTCAACTGAAATTGGCCACAAAAATACATTACCTTTGGCAGAAATCGTAACTAATAAGTCATATTAATAGGAGGATAGCATCAAATGAGAAATGTAGCTATGATTTTTACTTTCTCTTACCTATGTATATATGTAATATATATATAGAGAGAAAGTATTGGATTCATGTCAAAAATTCGATGTCGAGATTTTGATGGATCTTCACGTTTTGAGGTCCCCTGAATCCAAAAAAGTGGTTTTCGCGACATGGTCTCGTCTGTGGGTGGGGTGGGTGGGTGTGTGTTCAATTTTAAGGATGAAGGAATTGAGCTATGAGGCTGAAATTTTATATTTAAGTTAAACACCCCCCGGGACCGGAAAAATAAGCTTTTAATCAAAATCGGCCAAAGATTACTAGTACTTTACTGATGTACTTTTTCAGTTTTTTTCGATTTTCTCAAAATTTGCTCCAACGATTTTTTTTAAAATTCAAAAATCAATTATTTTTTAGATGCTCTTTCAAATGTATATTCTCATTTTGCAATTGAAATCTTCTGAAGACCACTTTACTCTTGTATTTCATAGGGAAGATAGGAGAAATGGTTGCCATGGTAACAAAATATAAATATTTTCCCATACTTATAAATTTTACATCTGAATTCATATGTTCCGTACTGTCGGGAACTAAATATATGTCGACACAAAAAATCTGAGTGTGACAGCACAGAACACAACTTTCGATTACCGAAGGTAAGAGAAAGTTGTGTGCTGTGCGCCAGTCACACTAGATTTTTTCTCTATATTTTTATTCAATTTGCATAGACAGCTAACCTTTCGGTTCCTTGTTTGAACAACAAAAAGTCTATTAATGTGTCATAGAGGATTTTGTACATTATCTGAACCATACTCTTATATAATAAATAGTATATCCTTTTACACAAAATTTTTGTCAAACAAGGAACCGAAATGTCAGCGTTAATAAAATGATATAGAAGAATATAGGCAAAAAACTATATCTGCATGCATTTTCTCATTTCATGCTACCCTCCTATTAATTTAACTTGAGTTATTAGCTACGATTTCTCATTATTCCTATTATAGAGCTATACAGTATAGGAAATGTATGAGAAAATATTTGTCTTGTATTTATGTGGCCAATTTACGTTCCAATTTCAAAATGAGATTTTGCGCCCTTATAGGGAGTACAGGGAAATCTTCTTTTGAAGAGGCTCAAAAATATTTTTGAAAATTTCCCCATTGAAAAGCATTGGGTCTTTTGAAAAATCAAAGCTAATAAATTGAAATAATAAAATATTTATGTCTCTCAAATGAAAAATTATAAAAATTGTTTTTTATTAAATTTTTCCATTTTATTGACCATCATCAGCGTTGCACTATATATAGGCTTATAATTGGCTCATATGTTGCATAATTGGGATAACTCAAAATTTTTTTTTAGAACTTTTGAGCATCATACACCTACCTGGTAAGTGAAAACTCTCGAGTACTGAACTGAAATTTGCTCAATTTCTTTTCAACTTCTGGAGGTTGGTTTATGTCAAATCTGATAATGAGTGGACAGGGCGGAAGTTTCGGACGATTTAAGTCCTTGATGCTGAAATAACATTTAGACAACCTTATCACAGTCATTGTTTTATCAATCCCCACCCTCTCCATTTTTATAGCCAATTGCCAATTACGCAAAAAACATTAAAAAAATCGAAAATTGTATCCGTTTATAATCCTCCTATACTTCATTAAATTACATAACTTCATTTTGGATTTAATCCGTTAACTATTTATCTTTGCTGAATCATTCTTGTTAGTTTGTTGTTGTTGTTGTTGTTTTCTCTTTCTCTCTCTATTTCTCATCAAAAAAATCAAAACATTTTGTCCAAATTATTAACAAAATTGAGTTCTTAGTAAAAGAGAATTTTTTTTTTTTTTTTTGTCATGTCTTTAGACATTTTTCTTCATCAAAGGATTAATAGGCAAATAAATATCATTGCCGTTGGCTAATGACCTTTGTCTCTCTCTGCACATTTCCTATCTATTGGGAAATTTCATTTTTCATCAAAAAAAGAAAGATTAAACCTGTTGTTGTTGTTAATGTTACAAGACTCGTTAGTTAGTGGCCATTGATTGGATATTTATATAATTACATATTTATTAATTAAACTAGCCGCACCGCCCGCCTTCGTCCCCCGACTGCTGGCTCAGACCCCCCCCGCCCCGCAGCGAACCCTCGCCTTTTATTAATTATGAATAGAAAATTATCATTACTATCCCAATCCATTGGGATGCTTGAGGATTTGTTTACATTCATAGAATACATAATATTTCTCTATACATTTCCTATGGGAGAAATCGTAACTTTAAGAATTAATAACCCCAAAAGTTATAGATATTTTGGAACGAAAATAATTTTCCTGTAATTCTTTAAGCATATAAAAATTTCGTTTCAAAATTCCAACGGGAAGTTGCCCAAATAAAGCGTGACAAACTGACATTAGCGGATTATATAAAAGGATGGTCAAGTGGGTGGAGATCCCGGGTTTGACTTCTTGAAAGCCAGCGTATTTAATAGCTATTAATATATTCAATGTGTTATGGCTGTGGAGATTTAATCAGGAAATCTAAGAATCTTTGCAGCCAGAAGATTAAATAAAAAAAATATTTTATTTAATTTTTACTCGCCGACGTTTCGGTCGTCTGTCACGACCTTCATCAGGGCAAATAATTGTCAACAATACAAGATCTATTTTCTATCCATTTCGAAAGAATTTTAATATGTTGATTGGTAGGCTTGCCTGCCTTCCTTGGAATTCTCAAGAAAGAAGAGGAACATTATTTTAGAATTAGATGACCGACCCAGCCATAGATAGTGGGAATTAGGTTAGTTAGATCAAGCCCTCGTTGAACCGAAAGAAGCAGTCTACTGAGTAAGTTAGAGGAATTTGTAATATTCTCAATGATATAAACTAATCATTTAATTTTTTCTTCTGTTTTAGATGGTTAGTGTTGGATTGGGGGCTGAGGGCGTCAAGATTCTTCAGGGCATCCAACTGGATTCTTTAGACGTGAGTAATATTAAATCTAAGGCTATTAAAAAAACAGCATAACACTATAATAAAATAAATTCTTTAATTGTTTTTTTCTTTTTTGTTGGCTCCAAAGGACATCACTGATCTTGGGTCGATTGGACTCCTTTGGAGCACGACTTCTAATCCGTTGAGCATCGTCAATGATTGGAAGCGTGCCAAATCTTTTTCTGATGGTATAATGAGCTTTCCTTAATTTTATTCCTACATAGGTCTCTTGGCTAAAATGTATGGACGTGCGTGTATCATCAATGATTTTGTTGAATCATTCAGTATTTTCCAATTCCAGAAATTTCTGGATCCGTTTTGAGGATCACTTCTTTCTGCATTATTATTCAGGTCCTCTATAAGACCCAGTTTATGAAGATTTTGGTGAAGATATATTTTTCCTTTTGGTTTGGATTTTATGAACTATTGCTCCTTCCTCAGCCCACATCTCTAGGCAGATTCCGAGTTATCTAGTCGGAGGTATTGCTCCTTTTCAGCCACCCAGGCAGTTCCTGGCTTACTCAGTCGAAATAATCCCATTTAGGCCAACGCAAATTGGGCCCTTTGTGTCTGTGGGGTGAGATTTTCTCCCACTTCCCTACCCTAAGAGAAGACTTCGATAATGTTGAATTATTTGCGGCAAGTTGGATTCGAACCCGAGTCTTGTTGAAACTTCAGAATCGTTATCCACAGCTTAGCCAGTTGTCTCATCATCATCCTTCCTTTTAAAATATTATTATGTACCTGAAAAATAAGAATTTGGGTGTAAACATCCCAAAAAAGAAAACATTTCCAATTCAAGCAATTCCAAAATTAACTAAACGCTCCGTATAATCGTTGATTTATTAATGGAATTTTAATTCCCTAATAAAGAATTAACTTGTTAAGTTATTTATGTATTTATTTATTCATTGGTCCAAAAGCTGAGGTGGGGTCATGGATGGCAGGCAAGAAAAAAAACTCTCACGATTCAATCAATTGAAGAGGCCGATATTTTCTTCTTTCTTTATCAATAATTTATGCGAAATGTTGTTGTTGTTGTTGCTCAACTTAGATTGGTTTTTCTTATTTTTATAACATTTCAAAAGAATGCCGGAATCATTTCAATTAATGTCTCAATTCAAGTAGTGAAAGAATTTTTTAATATTATTTTAATAGATATAGAAAAAAAAATAGATATTAATTATCGATGATTTATAGCTGATTGTTAAAGTCAATCGAGATTGAGAGGTTAAAAAAATGAAGTTATTAAATAATAGCGGCTAATATACTTCTTTATTAGAGAAGATAATCGTATCACATTTGGACGATGTTGTGCATAAAGGAACCAAGCGCTATTATGATC
>JAKCPI010023645.1:0-12862 GCA_023213315.1 Euborellia annulipes | reverse complement strand
CTATTAATTAAAGCAATTGAAACAATATTCCGTGCTTAACTCAATTTTGAATTTTTTTGGTCTTTGACACACCATTGCATAACAGGGTCCATATAGGGTAAGAGAAAGTAAAGAAAAAAGAGATACGTATTCCAGGATTTTTTTTTTTTTTAACCTTCGACAGGACTACCGTAAAATTCACGACATTTATTATTTTTCTAATGGAATGTCTGTACATGTCAAATTTCAAGAATAACCCCTGTCTATTCCTAAAACAATGTTTATTGGTTATTTAAGTGTTCATTATTTGCTTATTTGACAAGAACAAAAAGAGCTACGAGGTTGACATTTTATATTTAAGTTAGTCACCCTCCGGGACGTGACACAAAGCTTTTGAACAAAAACAGCCAAAAAGTAGTAGTACTTTATTGATGTACTTTTTTGCAATTTTCTCAAAATTCACTATAACGATTTTGATTAAAATTCAAAAATCAATTATTTTTTAGATGCTTTTTAAAATGTATATTTTGCATTAGAATTCTTTTGAAGCACACTTTACTCTTGTACAGTGATCGCCACAATTAAGTCCTCACTTGGAAGCTAGAGCAGTTAAGTATATGGAATATAGTGAAATAAATTTAATGACCGAAAAGGTAAAATTCTGGTAGATACAGATGATTTTATTTTACATTTTCAAATTTAAAATTATTTCACTATATTCCATATACTTAAGGCTCTAACTTCCAGATGGGGAATTAATTGTGGCGATCACTGTACTTCAGACAGACAGACGGACATTAGCGAATTATATATATATAGATTGTTTTTTCTTAAATCTATATATATAATTACTTCCCGCTGGAAAATGAAATTTTATATGCATAAAGAGGACCTTCTCCGGATTACAGGAAAAATTATTTTCATCCCGAAATTCCTATAAATTTTTGAATTATTAATTCTTAAAGTTACGATAAATTGATGTTTTCAGGATCCGCAGGGACTTTGCAGCCAGGAAATTCAAATAAAAAATCTTTTATTTACTTTTTATTTGCCGACGTTTCGGTCGCCAATCACGACCTTCATCAGGGCAAATATTGTCAATTATACACGATCTTAGGTATTTTAATATTCACTGCAATCAAATACAATTTCTTTTCAACCTTGATATGTACAAAATGTTATCCTTTACTTGCTGCTCGGAGACTTAAATATTAACTTAATTAAGGTTGAAAAGAAATTGTATTTGATTGCAGTGAATATTAAAATACCTAAGATCGTGTATAATTGACAATATTTGCCCTGATGAAGGTCGTGATTGGCGACCGAAACGTCGGCAAATAAAAAAATTAAATAAAAGATTTTTTTTTATTTAATCTCCTGGCTGCAAAGTCCCTGCGGATCCTGACTTAAAGTTACGGTTTCTCCCATTGGAAATGTATAGAGAAATATTTATGTATTCTTTTAATTTGTGTAATCCATGAATGTAAACAAATCCTCAAGCAGGCACTGAATTGGAATTGTAAGAATACTTTTCTTTTTGCTCTCGGGGCTTGGTTTATGGGTTAGCGTGCTAACCCCGTATACCAAAAGTCGCGGGTTCGAACCCCAAACAGTCCGATGATTTTATTTAAGGCATTTGGATACCAAATGGCTTAAATAAGAATGCCTGGACCCCATATATGTATATTAAATCAATAACGGTTATCGTAAATGTCTTAAATGGCCCAAGTTGCTGAAAAAACTCTGTGAATGTGTGTGAGTTTGAATGAGAAAAAGTATGAGTGTTAAAAAAAAAAAAAAAAGACTAGACACGAAGCCTGCTGAAGGCGGGCGGCCGGCTAGTTTTATTTTTTAATTTTAGGATTAATATTTTTATTAATATTGTCTAAAAAATTGCGTCAAAAAGTGGGACTTATAAATACCAGTATATGGATAAATAGCCCTTGTTCCCTTCCCTCACTCTTTGTTAACAGGTGTATCTAATACCATTCTTATAGATGACGTCATTAATGGTTTGAGCCTTTTATTTTTAATCACCCTCTCAAATCAAACTCTAATCTCAGGATTTCTAACCCAATTGGGATCAACATTCGATATAAAGCGAAAAAGAACGAGAGAGACGTCATATATTCTTGAACAAATAATCCTCAACTAAATCCCCCCCCCCCCAATACTCGGAACTAAAAAGGAGATACGTTCGTTATTTGTCTTTAAAGAGAAATGAAACAACAAAAAGTCGTATTTATAATAAAAACAACAAAATAATCCAATTTGCAAATCTAGTAATTTAACGTTGTTGTTGTTTGATTTAGTATATTAATCTATATTCATCAGTTAGATATATATAGACAGCATGCATGCATTCACTGACTTCTCTCTCTCTCTTTGTCTGTGTGTATAAATTATCAATAGAAATTACAAGCTATAGCAACTTGGTTTGATCAAATTGAGTGACACCCGAGAAGATAATTACCCTATCATTATTGCATCACAAATTGATAATGCGGAATTTATTTCATAGTTAAAAAATAGAATATTGTATAACGAAAATAATAATTAAATCCTATCACGTTATTTGATTACTAGTCTCGCCGCCCGCCTTTGCGTCTAGCCAGTGGGGCTCGCCCCCTGGACCTCCTCCAGTCCGCCGACAGCGGACCCTCCTTTCCTTAATCAAGTTTTTTCTGCCAAATTACCACTCTCTAATCTTAAAGAAAATCTACATATATAATGGCGGTGTGTGACAAAAAATCTGGTGTGACAAGCACAGAACACAACTTTCGCTTACTGAAGATAAGAGAAAGTTGTGCTGTGCGATGGATAGACAACAGACGAGTCCCACCAGATTTTTTAAGAAATATAGAAGCTGATGTTTGGTTTTCTTGGTTTGTTAAAACTTTCAAGTTATAAGGACTAAATAAATTTATTTAAGCTTCGGTAATGCAACGTTCTATTTTTCTTGTTCCACAAACCGCTTGGAGCAGAACCTTAAATTCAATTTATAGTGAAAAGTTTTTTGTAAAAAAAAATCGCAAATCGATTATATGGTTTCGATTTTAAATTCGACTAATCGAAAATCGATTCAGCCTCCGAATCTACCAACCCTAGTATATCCATAAAAATCTCGACATCGACATGACATGAATCCAAAACTTTCTCACTACAGGGGTATATATTACATATATAGAATAGAATAGAATAGAATAAATTTATTTAAATTCGGTCTAGAGCTAGAAAGCCCCATTAGCCCTCTTAATAACGTACAAAATTTTTTTGTCTGTCCGACCATAAATTATACACCCATTATACATACAAAGTTATTCTTTCAAACTTCTACCAATTGTTCAGTTTTTACTTAGGTATAATTTGACGTCGCAGGCTCCCCCCAAAGCACAATGAAATCTCTACATTCATACTTATTTAATATAGGCAAAATACCGCCAGCCCAGGAACACCTAGCCAGAGAGGCCCAACCTCACTCCATCCAAGAGGGCAACCAGGGATCGCGACCTCTTCGCCTCCGCAGAGTGATCGTTCTAGAGGCGAACCGACTCCACCCGGAACGACCTACCGTATAAGACAGTTCTATGATTAGGCATTTGCAGATCGTGTGGCTTTATCCTAGACCCCAGCCTAGTAAAATAATCCTGCAGTTATTCTGGACATTCGCCCCCCAGGATCCTCCACGTGAGCGTCAGACAAGCCTGGGACCGCAGCTCCGAAACCCTCAGCCACCCCAACTCATTGTAAATGGGGGAAATGCGAGCATCCCTTCTGAGTTTGCTGACGAACCTGACTGCGTAATTTTGTGATCTTTGTAACCTGTTTGTCAGGACGCAGGTCAGGTATATACATAGGTAAGAGAAAGTAATAATCAATAGAGGTAATATTTTTGAATTTTACAATGGATTTTTTTAAATCGTTACTCTGTGGAAAGTAGACAACCTAGTTGAATAAATTTTAACATTATTTGTTCTAAAGTAGTTTTTAACGAAACAATTTTGTTTATATTTCACCCTTTGGAAAAATATCTACTTAAAAAATTTGGTGTGACTGACCTCACAACACAAAATGTCAGTTCTCTCCAGTCCTGGACTCAAGTTTATTACAATCCTATGAATGTGGGGCCACACCAGATTATTTTTTCGACATATTTTGTTAAAGAGTGATATCGATTTATCCTAAACAAAAACAAAAAAAAAGCAATGGCACATCATAAAATTATTTTATTGTTTATGTACCAGGGGTATATATAATAATTTTGAAACAAAAATTTGTTTATATTTAATAAATTTAATATTACTTTATAAAAAGGAAAAAAGAGAAAAGTAATAAAAATATAGATGGGGAAAATTTATTAAATTAAAAAAAAAAAAAAAAACATCGTTACGTTGGAGAAAGTTTTTTATTAGATTTTTTTCTTTTTTTTTTATTAGGTTGTTAACAGAACGGAAATTTCTGAATGGCTATACGTATTTTCTTTTCTTCCCTCTCTCTTGGACGACAAAATGCAATCATATCAGTGAGATATTCAATTAAAATATTTATAAAGAAATAATTCGAAAATCATTAATAAAAATGTTTTCAAACTCCCAAGATCCCAAGTGATTTCCCTGTACTTAGATGACGTCAGAAGTACGCTGACGACTTGCAAATATTCATCTCATCGGATCCTGAGGAGTTGACTTCTACTGCTGGGAAAGTGAATGAGGATATTGGGCTGATATGTGGCTGGATTACAAGTAACAAACTCCACATAAATGTCTCAAAGACAAAGGCAATGCTCCTGGGTGGTTCCAGATTTTGTGAGTCGAATGAATGAAATGGGGTTACCTGAGTTGTTGGTTGAGGGAAGAAGGATTAATTACGAGACATCACTTGGGATGCGCTTTGAGCCTACTATCCCTTAGAGAAAGTATGTGTATGGCATCTCAAATAACATCTACTGTCACAATTCAGGAGATTAGGGGATACTATCCCTTTATCAACGAGAGCCCATTTGGTCAGAACACTGGTATTGCCATTAATAGATTATGGTTGCTTTTGGTTTCAACGACCTGAGTGGGAAAATGGACCTTAGACTCGGCAGATTATTGAACGTATGTATCAGGTATGTTTACGGTGTTCCATGGTTCCACCACATTTCCCCATATTACATTGGCTAAGATTGCCGAATAGGTGCAGATATCTCATGGGGGTGTTCCTTTACGGAATTTTTCAAACGGGTAGACCGAAATATATAAGAGATCTTTTTTAACTTTAGGGAGGCTGCCCTTGACTTGTGCATCCCTGGCCACAGAACAGAGACCTAGGCTAAATCTTTCACTATCCAATCGGCAAGATTGTGGAACAGTTTGCCGCAGGATTTGAAGGGAGTAAGAGTGCTTGTAACCTGTATCTGCACAAGTATCTGATGCGAGAGCGAAGGGAGAGCTTGATGTGCCGAGGTGTCTCTTTTTTGTTTTTGTTGTTGTTGGGTCGGAGTGATGTTCGATGTACCTCGCCCCCCCCCCTGACCCTCCAACAGCTGGCTAGAGCTTCGCCTTCGGCGGACCCTTGACTTTTCTTAAATATGAAAAGAAAATTATTATTACAATACTATTCCATTCGAATGTGGAAAGATAGACAGACGGACACTCCAATATTATATCCCAGACAGCCTGGAATACTACAGTAATGTTGCAGCAATATTGCCAATCTTACTAAATATTGACAATAATACAGCAACATTGATGCAACATTGGGCTCAAACAGCAACATTTCAGCAATATTGCCGCAATATTACTGCAATGTTGGAAAAAGGCGGACATAGGAATATTGCAACATTATTGGTGCAATATCCCTAGCTTGGAATGTTGCCAATATTTTGCAAGATTTGAAATATTGATGCAATATTGGCAATTTATGCAAGATTCGCAATATTTCTTCAATATTCCAAGCTGTCTGGGATATATAGACAAGTGGTAAAGCCCGCCTTCGGCCGCCTGCCAGGGGGCTACACTCCCTGGACCCCCTTTTGCAAGCAAATGCAAAATATTAAAGTTTCAAATTTCCCTCTCTGACAGGCATATACACACAGGGAGGGATAGGAAGTCAGCCTTATATTATAGTATGATGATATTTAAATATAGAAAATATAATAGTTCTAATCTGCAACAATCAATCGAAATATATAGAAACTAAATAGCCTCTGATAAAGACCTTAAATAAAAAATAATGTAACGCGCGTGGACATTCCCGTTGACAATTAATTTGGAAATTTATATAAACCATAAATGTCAAAAGAGAGAGAGAGAGAGAGAGATCTATCTCTTTGATCCTCCTCCTCCTCCTCCTCAACTTGCTGTGATATATATGCACTGCAAGTGTCATAATATATATGATCTATCCATAGGAATTGAGCCGCTACTGTTGGTTGAACGTGACTTTTGCTTTGCGGACAAATGAATGTGATGGTGTGACAACACCGTTTGCAATTTTATTAGCGGGCAACATTTTAATATCATCCAGCCGATATAAATCGTCGTTCTATCACCAGAGTGGGTGGGTGTAGTATTTGATTTTTTTTTTTTTCTCGCTTGAAATGCTTTTCCGCTTGAGTTTTTTTTTTTTTCTCTACCGAATACTTCACACACACACAGAGAGAGAAAGGAGAAAGAATTATTATTATATATTCGCCTGACACACGCGAATTTGTCCATTCCTTATATATATATATATAAAAAGGAGAATTCTCCCTCTCAACAAATTAGTTATTGATTTATTAAACTACATTGTATACCGTTTGTTAAGGGGAGAAAAAAAAATACCTATTTATTGGCAGGATAAATCAAAGATAAGTCAGATAATAGAAATTGAGAGATTTTTTTTTAAGAATCTGACATAAATCTTGGGTAATATATAAGACCTGGGAAGTTTTTTTTTTTTTTTTTTTGTTTGGGCATTTAACAATGATGAACAGGATCGCGTTGAATTTGGATTGAAATGATAGTTGGTGAGCTGGTGAGATGTTGGGAAGGCAACCCACAAAAAAAAAACTAAATTTTAATTCTCTCTATCGATGTGTTGTCTGTTCACGCTCTGTTTGACCAACTTATCGTTGGAATTTTGAAACAAAATTTGTCAGAGTCCAGATCAGTGGTTCCCAACCTGTGGACGATCACCCAAGTTGATTTTTCAGGGTGGCAATAAATAAGCGGGGGCGATGAGTAATCATAGGGGGGAAATTATTAAAGTTTAAAAAAAATTTAAAAGAAAAAAAAAAAAAAAAAACAAAAATCAAAGAGAAAAATCTCCCATTTAGAAGAGGCCAGGATAGAAGAGGACAAGAAATTGTCATAAAAATAAAATATTATGAAGAATCCAATTCCAATCTAGAATCGAAACGTCACTTTTGTTTTCATTAAATAAAAATTTACCGAAAAGAGATCCATTTTTGAAATTTTCTTCATAAAAATAAAATTATTATTAGATTTTTAAAAGATTTAGGTGGAGATAAATATTATAAATCTTCACTATACCTAGTAGTGAGTAGTTTTCAAAATAAATTTTCGCCATTAATTGTGGTTAATTTTAGTTGTAATTAATAATTCAATTTAACTAAAAAAAATTTCAACATTTCGGTCACTAATTCTACAGTTGTGAATTTATTCACTTTGAAAAGAAAGCTTTATCTGAGGAATTTGATTTATTTTTAACTTTGAAATAAAGTAGTTGGCTACTTTTTGTTTGTTAAACATTTTAAATCATGTTTTGTACGAAAATGCAGATGCAGATCACAGAATCTATGAATTTGATTCAATTTGAACCATGTAAATTACCCTCGGGGCTTGGTGTAGAGGTTAGCGTGCTAACATTCACATACCCAACGCGGGTGGGACCCCAGGCAGTCCGATGATTTTATTTAAGCCATTTGGATACCAGATGGCTTAATGACAATCCTGACCCTAATATATATAAATTCATAAATAACGGTTATCGTAAATGTCTTATATGGCCTGAGCTGCCGAAAAGACAGTGTGAATGTGTGTGTGAGTGTGAGTGTGAATGAGAAAAAAGTGTGAACGTTTAAAAAAAAAAAAAAAAAACCATGTAAATTTTGTGTATGTACAGTGAGGGACAATATTAAGTCCCACCCATGCGTTTCTACTTGTGATTATTTCATTATTTTTAAAAAAGTATTATATATATTTTTAATGGAAACTTTTATGGTTCAAACCTAGAAAATTTCCAATAAAGATTTTATTTTCTTCTATAAAAACAATGAAATAATCACAGGTAGAAAACGCATGAGTGGGACTTAAAATTGCCCCTCACTGTACAGCAGGTAGAGTTCTGTTACATACAATGAAAATGAAAAGGGGGCGATAGGTGTTAGTCAACCTCCAGAAAGCGGCGATGGACCACAAAAGGTTGGGAACCACTGGTCCAGATAAATACTCGGGTCCCTGAAATTCTCAGAAGGGGAGACCCAGGAAATCCAGAATTTGCCCATTGAAATTTGTCTTGACTTATGAAAAATTAAAGCCAATTAAGCCCTCGGGGCTTGGTGTAGGGCGTGCTAACCTCGTATACCAAAAGTCGAGGGTTCGGACCCCAGGCAGTCTGATGATTTTATCTAAGCCATTTGGATACCAAATGGCTTAAATATATATGTCTGTACCCCCCAAAAGATATTATCATATAGGCCTATAACGGTTATCGTAAAGTCTTATATGGCCTGAGTTGCCGAAAAGACTGTGTGAATGAGAAAAAATTGTGAGTGTTTTTTTATAAAAAAAAAAAAAGCCAATTAAAATTAATTACACTTATCGAAGGTAAGAGAAAGTTGTGTCCTGTGCGACCAGTCACGCCAGATTTTTTTCAAGGAGATGGAACTCGGATTGGATACAGACAGACAGATAGATTGGCACTCAATCATTATACTGTATGCACATTATTTAATATTATATTTATTTTAATTAAGAAAAATTTTTTAATTTTTTTTTATTTAATTATATTTAAAATAATTAAAAAAAATTTTTCTCCACTTTAAGTTTTATTTTATGGGGGAATATAATTATTTCCCCCCCCCCCCCCCCAATCAGAAATTCTGGCTACGCTACTGACTTATATAGATATTTACTTTTTTTAAGATAATTGAATGATATCTTTAAAAGTCAGATATTATTCCCTGAAATGAGTTGACTGAAATATCCTATTAAACTGACAATTTTGCTTGACCTGAGGATGAGTGCAACTAGCTCTCGAAACATCGGCACCAAAATATAAAACTTTCTTTATTTCACCTGGCTGTAGTCCCGGGAAAGTTTCCATCCCATCTCTTCTAATTAAAAATCTGGTGTGACTGGTCGCACAGCACGTTTCTGTTGTGTTCTGTGCTTGTCACACCAGATTTTTTGTGTCGATATTTAATTTCCACCGATATATTATATAAGAATTCAAAGTGTCAAATTAAGATGGGAAAATATTTATATTTTGTTGCCATTTCTCCTATCTTTCCTATGAAGTACAAGAGTAAAGTGTGCTTCAAACAATTTTGATAGAAAAATGAGAATATACATTTTAAAGAGCATCTAAAAAAAATAATTGATTTATGAATTTTTAACAAAATAGAGCAGAAAATCGAAAAAAAAGTACATCAGCAAAGTACTAGTACTCTTTGGCCGATTTTGTTAAAAAGTATTTTGGCAATTTAAATATAAAATTTCAACCTTCTAGCTATTAGATATTTTTCCACCCTTTTTTGAACTCAGAGGACCTCAAAACGAGACTTTGACATCGAATTTGTTTATTAAAGCTTTTGTGGTTTGAAATATTATTATTAGGAGACTTCATGGGAATGAGTAAAAAAAGGCGGGAAAACTTTGAATCTAACTTCACAGGGATGCCTACAGATGGCGCTGACGTCGCTGTATATAAAAAGGCAAGCAACGGACATGACAGTCAGTTCACTTGAGTCGGAGCAAGTGGACAGTACTTGATAAGGGCTGCAGAATAAGCAGTTGAAGCGTTGTACAGTATTTATATATTTTTAATAAATATTTAATACAAAAATGTGGTCTATAATTAAAAATTCTCCTAATAATTGACATCGAATTTTTGACATTAATCCAATTCTTCCTCTAAATCAATATATATAGGTAAAAGAATGTAAAAAAAAAAGAGAGACAATTTTTCCAAGCTTTTTAACTCTTTTTCTCTCTCTTTTGATGATTATATTCAAAGGGGTGGAATAAATTTTCCGCTTCTATTGGGTTAGAAGGGTTAAAAGCCATCATCTCCCAAAACCTATATGTATGTATGTAAACATTCATCCATCCTTCAAGCTAATATGACATAAATAGTGGATGTGAAGCTAGCCTACCCCACCCCCACCACCTCTTCACATCTATCCTGGATTCTGTCTGACTAATGCACAAAGCTCGAGCTCTCTCTAGATGTAACAAAATATATCAATAATAACTACTCAACTCTTGTATATAGCTCACATAGTGCGTACGTAGCCCTATATATATACTCAAAGCTTGTGATTTATAAGTCTGTAAATATTTTGTAATTTAAGTGTGGGAAAGATTTATTACTATTTTTTTTTTCTCCTCAAATACAGTATTTATATACATAATAGATTAAAATTCATATTATTATTTTTTTTTTAATTTAATGATGAATGATTTATGCAATTTTTATTTAGTAAAAAAAATATGATTTTTCATGGGCTTGGTGTAGTTGGTAGCGTGCCTACCTAATATACCAAAAGTCGCGTTAGTAGAGCCTTTTTTGGCCGACTCAATGCTTGGATGAGTTTCGGTTACATTTAAAACCATCTTCAAGGTCTGCAAAAGATTATTCATATACCCCGAATGCGGTGTATAAACTTGGAGGGAGATAGGGAACATCGTGTGGAGCCATAATTACATCGAAAAAGTAACCCTAACGAGATAAAGAGCCACACAGACAGTAAAGTAACAAAACAGAATGTAGCGTAAAATGCTTTATTTCACAAAAAAAAAAAAAAAAAAAAAACAATAATAAATAAAAAGTATTGCATAAAATCATCCCACTAGGTTTTCGAAATTCCTGAAAATACAGAATTTTCCCATAAGAAAGCATTGGGTTTTATCTCATTAATCTCTCATTAATTAATTTTGATAATTAAATCTCTCAAATTAAAAATAATAAAAATTATTGTATAATTAAATTTTTATTATTTTTAATTTGAGAAATGGAACCGATTGGCACGAGGGAGATACCAGTCCTGAAAGGCACTGATTTTTTGGGAGTAGGGAGGTTAAAGGCCCCTAACTCCCAATATTGGAATCGGGTTAATGGCAATTACGCTAGATACGGGTAAATGGGATTGGTAAATTCTCTGTGCACGCTTCACCAGGGGTAAATAAATCGTGCAAATGACTTTCTTGATGCTATTGGGAGCGTTCTTATGCCTTAATATAAGCTATTCCCCAAATAAAAAAAAATTTAAAAAAGCCTTTTCTATTTTTTATTTGTTCGCGTTAAGAATAGGGGGGGAGATGGGTCTACGTATGAAAAAGTATGATGCTTGTATTGGTTGTCGAAAAGGAAAAAATTATCGATACCAGAAGATCCCAAAAAAAGTATCGGTACCACTAAGTACCGAGCTATTTTTTTAAGTATGAGTATTTTTTCTTTGTTTTAAGTTTTTTCGGCATCTTAGGCTCCTGACGTCGATCAAAGGACCCAATGAGCATCAATGCGATTTACTGGTATGCCATTTTCCTCACAGTAATGAGCACCAGGGGAGGAAGGGGTGATTCGGAGCTTGTAGGCGCGTATTTATTTATTTTTCCTTTTTCGGAGGCTTTCTCAGCCAAAATACGGATTTCGCCAAAATAAAAAGTCTGTCCAATTTTCACTGGTCGACAAATATGAACATTTTTTCTTTCAAAAGAATAAAATGTGAGATTCTAGAAGTATTTTTTTAAATGTGTTCCTAAGCTTGGCTTTTATTTTTTCACTATCAAGATTTTTAAGGCTACGCCCGGAAATATGCAGATGATTTTAATATAACTACCAGTGACGGCGCTAGCTTATTCTCAGTGGGGGGGCAGGAGTGGGGCAAACTTATCAACAGGGGGACAGTCAATAAATATATAGGCTACATCAACAGAGAAACAAAAAATTTGGTGTGATTGTGGCACCAGATTTTTTGTGTAAACGCTAGGAACCGATATAAGTTTCGGATTCGGCCAGTTTCGGCCAAATTTTGTCTGAAACTTCGTCCTGCCGAAATCTGAGTTTGAAAAGATGGGATTATGCTCGTATACTAAAAAAAAAAGCGTCAGTGAAATTCGCACTTAAAAAAAAGGTCAAATGATTTTCGCAAGAGCAAAAATTGGAAATTTTACTAAAAAAATTAATTTTGTATGGAAATTTTAAGAAAAAGTTTTAAACAAGTTCGATTTCGGTCGAAACTAAAATTGAAAGCAAAATTCGGTTTCAAGCTGAAAATCTTGTTTCGGTCGGACTCTAGTCTACATAGGCTTATTTAGTTTCCAACAGTACAGAACATTAGAATTCGAATTTAAGATGTAAAATTTATAAACATGAGAAAATGTTACTACTTTTGTACTCGAAAAGAAATTTTTTTAGATTGGGAGCTCAATAAAGTTTTTTTTTTTTTTTTTCCAATTTGGGTCTTTTTCGGCATCGAAGGCCATTTAGACCCCGTCTCTATTTATTTCAATTCGATTGGTAAAATTTATCGGATATTTTTTCTTTTAGATGACATTATAATGGCACGAAAGATATTTACTTGAACAAAACACTTGAGAGTAACTAAATTTATTTATTAAAATAAAGAATTAAAAAAATAATCTTTCTTGAAATAAAAGCTTAAAACTTA